>JAPZDY010000025.1:13067231-13079754 GCA_029783645.1 Ctenochaetus hawaiiensis
ATTTAAAATTTTTTATTAAATCAAAAAAAAAAAAAACCCCCCCCCCCCCACATTTATGACTGTAAACACTGTTGAGTCTTGTCATATTGACTAGTGGCATGGAAATACCAGTATCAGCTTGCCAGTATGGGGCAGGACATTCTCCAAACAGGCAGGCAATGTGTGGAATCCCAGTGCTTTCACTGAAAAAGGTAAACAAGCCCGCAAGCAAAGATAACTGGTTGGCCTACAGACACAGGTCAGACATGAGGGAGGGAGGAGAGGGTTGCCCGTGAAATGAGGCGGACTGTATTGAAAGCAGGGAGACATGGGAGTTTCAGGGGAAGTGAGCCAGAGTTTCAGGGATGTAAAACAAAGTGTGGTGTTTTGGTTATGAAACTGGGGCAAGTGGGCACCGTTTGCATAGCCTGTCTGTAATGTTTTGGCGGGAGTGTCTGTAAGTGTGTGGTGGAGGTGGTGGTGATGGTGGTGGTCGGTTGGTATGAGAGGAGGAGGAGGAGCTCTGATGGTTTGGTCTGTCAGCATGCCAGGACCACATTCTCACCCTGCTGCCGTTGAAAGGGGCGGTAAAGACATAAACAGGCCCAGTGGGATTAGGGCCCACTCGGAGGAGTGATCAGCGGGGATTTGCTGCCCGACGGGCACACAATGGCACTGTCGCGTAACACACAAACACACACTGCACATGCTCAACGGTAACATTTCACAACAGACCCAAGCCTACATAAATCTGATTAGAACTCCCTTTTGTTTGGGAAGCGGCACCAGGGTTAACAGAGACTAGCCTGCAGCGGGCCATGTTTGATAGGACAAGGGGTGTGTGGATGTTGGCGGGACGGCACAGAGAAAAGCTGGGGGCACGTTTTGTTGTGGCGGGGTGTTTCCACGTGTGTGAAGCCCCAGACAGACAGGGAGGGTCATGGCTGAAGCACAACAACAGGATGAATAAAAGTTTTTTTTCCTCGTTCAGTGTGTGCATTTGAGTCAGCTGTCGATGGTAGATGGAGACAGGATCTAAGCTAACATGAGACAACAACAACATTGGCAGACAGCGAGCCGGTTTGAACCTGTTTAAATAATCTGACCCAGAAACATGCAGTGGGGGCACAAAGCACAAGTGGGCCTCTGGTTTTAGTTGAATATCAAATACACAGCTAGAGAAATATCTGGAACTTTCCTCACATTTCTATCATTCCTCTCCAGTGCCGGCTCTGGCCCAGGCTGCTGCCATGCCTCTTTTGGAAGCGATCACTCTGCCGCAAGAGCACCCACCCACTGTTCCTGTGGTGATCATAGGTAAACATTTTGCCCACATTTTAAAATCTCAGTCTGACTTTATCATGTTTTGTGATGCTAATCCACTATTTCCCAAACCTGGGACTGTTTTTAGGTAACGGGCCATCAGGTATCTGTCTGTCTTACCTGCTGAGCGGATACAAGCCCTACCTAGATACAGCAACTGTACACCCAAATCCGATACTTTACAGGAAACTGCAGGAGACAAAGCACTTACCCATCACTGAACAGGTAAAAATGCTGATGAATTTCTTGCATATGTATGCATAATCATACTCACTCAGATGTGTCACAATAGGGACAATTATTTTTGCAGGATCTGGAGTATTTGAGTGAAGGTCTGGAGGGGAGGTCAAGGAACCCTGTGGCTGTGCTTTTTGACACACTACTGCACCCTAATGCTGACTTTGGCTATGAGTTCCCCCCTGTCCTTCAGTGGAGGAGGGACAAGCAGCAACACATCCCACACCTGGTGCTGGGGAGGGCAACACCCGGAGGTGCTTGGCATGTAAGAAACAAGGTTCTGTCTAACACATCCTTGTGATGATTGTCCTATATTTTTTGAATTATTTGTTTTTGTGCTTTGACACTTGATTTCCCTCCACCCTTTTCTCTTCAGGCGATGGAAGGCTCTATGCTGACTATTAGTCTTGGCATCTGGATGGAGCTTCCTGGGGTTAACTACAGAGACTTGACAAATGGGAAACGCAGGTACTGAGAGTGAACAGTAAAGACATGGTTTTAGTCTTAGGTTAATTCTGTGCTACCTCTTTCCTCATTTTGTCTCTCTTTCTCCTTCTAAGGGATGTAACCAGTGACAGAGCCACCCCAGAGGAAATCTCATCCTATTACCGTAACTATGTGAAGCTAAAGGGCCTCCAAAAGAATTTTCTTGATAATACCTACGTGACCTCTGTCCAGAAACTCTGCCGGGGGCATGAAAGGGAAGGTCTGGAAAATGGGCACACTGGTCAAGGAGATGGAGGGGTGGGAGAAGGTGGAAATGAAGGATTTGAGGGAAACGGAGTTGAGTGTCTAAACAATGGAGGAGGGGGGGCTCTCTGGGAAGTAAGAGGATACCAACAGGTGCAGAATGACACTCATGTCCCTTTCTCTCTGTTTGCTGAGAATGTTGTTTTGGCCACAGGTGCATCCGATTCACCAGTTCGATTAGGTGTAGAGGGAGAGGACCTACCGTTTGTATTCCACAATATCTCTGACCTGGGTTTGGCTGTAAGCCGCAGGCAACTGGACCCAAACTCCGATCCGGTTTTGATTGTAGGTGCTGGTTTAAGTGCCGCCGATGCAGTTCTGTGTGCTTGTAACAGCAACATTAGAGTGCTACATGTCTTTCGTAAGTGTGTAGATGACCCAGATCTCATCTTCAAACAGCTGCCCAAGACCTTGTACCCAGAGTACCACAAAGTCTACAATAAGATGTGTTCTCAGACCTACACAAATGTGGCTCCCTCCTCTCCTCAAAATGGACCACAGGCAGCTAGTATTGCCTCTTCAGTCTGTGCCAAGATGTGCCCAAAGCCTCAACTTGCTGCAGGTAACATGGCTGGTAATGCCAGTGTCAGCCTGTTTCCTGACTACACTAGTTTCCCTGAACACTGCGTGGTGTCTTTCCAATCTGACATGAAGTGTTTGCTGCAGGGGAGCAACTCCCTCAAGGCATTCAAGATCTCCATGGCTTTGGTTCTGATCGGGACCAACCCCAACTTGTTTTTCTTGAAGGGGCAGGGCCAGTATCTAGGGCAGGATCCAACTAGACCGGTCTCCTGCAAGCAAAATCCCATCGACATCAACCCCTACACTTTTGAGTGTACCAAGGAACCAGGCCTGTTTGCCATGGGCCCGCTAGTGGGAGACAACTTTGTTCGCTTTTTGAAGGGTGGTGCTTTAGGCATCGCCTCCTGTCTGCTGAAGAGACTCAAGAAAAAAGAGAAGCTCATCAGCAATGGAGGGAATGACTTCATCTGAAAAATTATGAAAAATACAGTACAGTTGTGTTGTATGAAGCAGATTTCTTACTAACTGATATAAATGGTGGAGGGGAAAACGAGAGTTTTAGTATGTCCTAATCATTAATGCAATGTTTTCTCATCAAACTTAAGGCATTCTTAAAAGTTTTGAGACCAAAAACACATCAGATCTACACCAATTAAGACAAAACTTTTGATAGCTTTTAAAGTTTTGTCTGACTTCATTTGAAGTCCGCGGAAGTCCATAGCTACCCTGTGCCAATGTTTTCTTGCCAATCTATAACCTCACTATTGAATGGGACCTTATTTTCATCAGGGTTATTTGTTTGTTCACCATGTGTCTTTCAATCCATTTAAGAACAACTTAGTTGTGTTATATGTTGAGTCTTATTTAAGCCAAGCTTTTAGGGAGGGAATGCTAAGAAGAAGCCACTGCGCTCACTCTCCGTGTGACTAGCTGTCTTTGTTTGAGTGATGGATACTTACAGAGTAATCTGTAGTCCCACTTTCAATGCTACCATCCTCCTGACTATGTTTCACAACCTGGAGAGGTCAGTGTTTTCAGTAGGGGATGCACACGCACAAGATTTTTTTCAGAACATGTGTCAAGCAAGTTCATGGCTAAGCTATTTGAATGTTCCTGATTATTCTGAGCCCACCATTTTTTTTCTTATTTTGAGCTTTAAACAATTTGTTTAGCTGCTATTGTAGGTATTTGGAGTCATATACCTAGATAAGTCAATTTAATCTGACCTGTTGCTTTAGTTATAGTGTTACTGAAAGGCTTTCTATGCAAATATCTTCACTTGCAGATCTGAATGTATTATTTAGAAACCACTGCTAATTTAATTGCCTGGATTTAAGCATCAAGGCAAAAGATACAGTCAATTGAGGATCATTCCAGTGTTTTATATTCTTTTTTTGCTTAAGAGATGAACATCTTCAGAAAGGTACTCCAATGAACCGAATTTGTGACTATGGACGGATATGGAAACTTCTCATTACATTAAACCCATTGTTTTAGCTCACCCTGATAAATTTAGACAAAATACATTGGCTTGGTGTTCAGTAAGCATGTTGCTTTAGGGGTAAAATGTGATTTGTAGAAACTAAAATAAAACACGAAACACCAATTATGATCCTTTAACTAAATAATCACTAAATAATCACCAATTATATCATGAAAAGTAATGGAATCATTGCCTTCACAATCCTTCGGTTTAGATGCCAAGATTACAACACTTAGTGCAAATTATCTTGTAATTTTGGCACATCTGTGCCGATAGAACTGAGTCCAAACCTACCTAGATACACATGGAGAAAAGGGGCTTTAAAATAAACAAAATGAAAGAACACAATGTAGAAACCAATTTTTTACAGTCATACCATATTCCAAACAATTTATTTTTCTATTCTTAACAAACCAAATCTTAGCATCCTCCATATTTTTATAAATGCATTATGCCAGTTTTTAACATGCTCTGGATGACCCGTGTGAAGGCTAAGATCTAAACTCAGTTATCAACCATTTAGGCAACCTGTCATTATTTTTTATCCATCACTTAGTCAGACCTAAAACTGTAGAACAGCACACATTTTTTTGTTTAAATAAAGAGTCAGACTTCTCCCACAGTTAACTAAAAAATTTAATTTGTTTTTTCTTAACCTCACTTTTTTAAAATAAATTTCCTTTTAAATTTTCTCACACAGCATCACTGCAAACAGCCAATAGTGTTTTGTTAAGTGCCAAATAAGAGTTTAGACAAGTTGTGAGCAGTTACAGTAGCAATCTATTCTTCCTTTTTCATTTTATGTTTCCTTCTTTCAGTCACTGAAACACCATCTCAAAAAGTGTGATTCCATGTGCATACCTCTGGTTGCTGCTTACGTACAGCTCATGGTTTGTTTATTGTGATATTGTGAAATTTTGACCCCTATGTGGGGACTTTTTCTTTCTACCCCCTTATATACAAAATGATAGCCAGAGTCAGCTTTGGGGGTAATGTATTACTTAATAACACGTTACTGTAGTCGCATTACTTTTTCCACTAACAAAGTAGTTTACCACATTGCTATATAAGTTTTGGTAATCATATAACAGTTAACTAGTGAAAGTGTTGTTAAAGTTGTGTTAAATATTGAATTTCAGCTGAGTTATTCCTTGATGCTTTTTTTTTCCACTGACTGGTTTTGATATAAATATTCAATATATGCATGCAGGCATGAAGCATTGCCTAGCAGCAGCTGCTGAAGACAGAAGACAGAAAAGTGCTAAAAAGGCAGACGTGGGAAGAGTTTTAAGCCGCTACATTAAAAGGATGGCAGAGGAGACTGGGTGACTCAAAAATGGAGATAACTCTTATAAGTGTTTTGAATTTACTAAAAGATAAAAATATGATCCTGCTAAATTCAGGTCAGAGACAGCTGCATGTGGCTGTCAACTCCAAGAGCAATCTGCTTGCTTAATGAGCACTGACAGACTCACTGTGTGTCCATCCATATACTTTGCATTTTAGTACAAATTTTTATGGATTTTAGAGAGCAATTTGCGAGTAGTAGCAGAAAATTTGCTTTTATACAAAAAGTAAAAATCAAAACAATCCACCACTATTGATAGAGAACTGTTTAAAAACTCTTTTAAATTTCTTTTTTGCTAGCACTCTGTTGCCCATGAAAAAAAAAAACTTTTATTACTGCACAGTTTATGCTGAATGCTGAGCCAACTCTTAACTCATACAAGGCACTTGGTTTGAATGTGAAGGGACCGGTGGGGTTTAACCACCTGCACAGTCAGGACCACAGATGTTTTGATGACTACTTATCTGAACACCTTCAGATCTTGTAAAAGTGCCTGCGGGGTTGGCTTACAGGAGAGCTTTTGAAAAAGGCAACTTGAATCCCTTTTCAGTTTTGAGTTCAGCTTAAACCAGGGAACACATTTGGTCTTAACTTAAAATGAAGGAAAAGCTGCTTTCAGCATGTAGAGTTTCAATGCTCTCTTGTACAATTGAAGAGTTTTTAATGTTTTGTATGACGCATTTTTTTTATTATTGACAAATAAAAACTTTGAGAAAAAAAATTCTGAACATGAGACTGTTTTGTTACATTGCGTGCTGTCAGTAGCTTAATTAGTGAAGAGTAAGAAGACATTTGTAGACAGAACTGGAAAAACAGCAGAACTGGCAAACATTTCTGGGCACTACAACAGCTGTGAAGCAGGTAGCCATGTTGTCCTTATCAACATTACAAGTGAAATGCAGAGTCAAGAGTTATCTATCAAGTCTTTTCCAGAGTGCATTTTAAACTGCATCGATGGAGTCTGTGGGACACCAACAACAAGGCATCTCATCTTCTCTTGGTTAGTTTGGTGGGGTTGTACCTAAAAACAGACACACACACATACACAGACAAGATTTGATCTCATAGGTCTTTCCATGTCAGGATGGGCTTTTAACATTCCTGATGGATCATTCCTCAATTTCCTTAGAGGCATTTCGAACAGACAATAAAAACAGCCTAAATTAAGGCTGTAAAACACAGACAGTGTTTGAACAGCTTAAAGCAAACAGGCTTCCTATAAACCACGTCTGGAAACTTCGTTTAGACCTACCAAAAAAATACCGGACTGTTTTCTTAGCAGCAGAGTCTGTTCCCCGGCTACGCATGACTGACTGAGCATGACTCAGTGATCAAACAGCTCAGCCTTGACACACACACACAAAATCAATCTCAGACTGTCTCTTTTCTGCTTAGTCAAAGAAAACACGGCAGCGGCGGCAGCGCCAGCTTACATCACCTCTGTTGCCCTAGTAACCGCTGTGACGAAAGAAGTACTACATTCTGATTGGTTAAACTGATGCTACAGTGGCCTCACATCCATAATTCCTAGTTAATTACGTTGTCTGTACCTGATTATAATGACTGAGGCTGCACAGACAGAATTTTGATCTCTAGCACCTTGACTTGCAGACGCAGTTCATATTAACGGCTTAATTCTTCTGCCATTTAATGTTACATGACTGAAACCTTATAAAGGTTTTGATGCAATGAAAGAGCAACAAGGTCAGAAAATAAGGTCCAGTTTCTCACCTGAAGAGGTCATCTCCGACAGTCTCGTCCCGCCTGCTCTGACGCTCCTCCTGAAATGAACACAGGCACAAATCAAGCATCCAGTGCTCAGACAGATCACGGACAGGTCGGATGGACAGTGACAATGTTACCTCAGCTGCATCTTTCAGCCATTCATCCAGATCAGAGTTCTTGCCCCTGTTGTGAACCAGCAGATCAGACCCTGCAATCACGTGAGATGAGCCGTTTGCACCTGGCATGTAGACCTGTCACAAGCACACAAGCAAAATTATATGGTAAAAAAAGAAGAAAGAAATATACATGAGAGAAACTTTATTGGAAAATTAGTGGAGGACAAAATATTGAGATCACATCTGTTCTCATATTTGCAACTACAAACACTTCAGCTGAATACAACACTGCAGTCTGCTGGACCTCAAAAAATAATACAGCTTTTAAATTTGAACTTAGGCTTTACTGTGTGTTTCTGTTGTGTAAGTTGCATCATGGTCCAACCTTTCGAAAACATTTGAAGTTTTTTCCGCTGATGTTCTGTGTCTTCTGTTTGGGTTTAGAAGGTACAGTCACAGTGAGAGATCGAAACTCCACTAACACCAGTTTTTGAGGAAGGTCTTCTTCAATCTTTGACTCCTGCAAATGACACATTAAGAAGTCAACCTTAGCCTGATGAACAGCTAGATAATGACTCTTATTAGGAAGGAACAGAGGTGAGACTTGAACACTACAAGCTTTTTTCACAGGGCATACTTTGACCTCCTGCTTGATGGTAACAGGTTTCACAGGAGTCTTAGTCTCTTCTTTAAGGCTCACAGGAGTCTTAGTCTCTTCTTTAGGCTGGCAAATATCTCCTTGAAGAAGTTCTAAATCCTGCAGGAATAAAAAGAGTGAACAATGTGTGATAATACTAAAACTAAAAAAAAAATTGAATAAAAAAACTGAGAAGAAATTTTATGATGTTTAGATTTCAGTTTTTATGGATAAACAAAACACCACGGCCTGAATGACATGATGTCCTCACCTCAATGAAAGACGCATCGTCATCTTCAAAAGGCTCAATGTTTTCTTTCGTACTGGTGGTTGTCAATTCTGAAGGTTTGCTGAACTCATGGTAAGATGTCCTGTCTTCTAAAGGATGGACCTGCTCCGTCTTGATGGAGACGATGTGCTGTTCAGATTTTTGGCTGTGTTTCTTATGGAAACCAGTCTCTTTTTCCAGCTCGGCTTGTTGCCTTCTGTTAGTTTTGTTCTCATCTATGTGGACCCGTTGTCTTTTGCTGGAGGATGAAGCCTCAGTATTTAAACCATGTTTCTCCTCTGTTGTCCTGTGGATTATTGGCTGTGCTTGTTGTCCTTGATTATCTGAGGACTCCTTATCAAAACTGTCCATATCCAAGGACATTATAGACTCCAGTTCATCCATCTGTATCTCTTCTTCCATCTCCTTCCTCTTCCTGCTTCGGGGCTTCTCCTGAACAGCATGGGAGAACCTGTCTGACTGATCCTCTGACCTTCCTACAAAAAGATCTGCTGCGGACCCCAGTGGAGTCTGGGATGTCGCTGCAGGGACTCGGTCTGAATGTGGGTATGTTTCTTTAGATGGGACTGAGGTGATGGATGACTCCCGTACAGGCTTTTTTGGTTCTGACGTAACAGCAAAGGGATCGTCCTCTAAAGGCCTTGAAGACAATATGAAACAAAGACTTTCAGTCCAGCACAGTTTTGTCCCAAACACATTTTAGGAAATAATATATCAGTTTTGATTTTATAAGTATATTTAATATTATGTTAAAAAGAAACTACACTAAATTAATACATTTAAGTTAAATAACTGGTCTGGGGCAGGAAAACTGTATATGTGAAATTGTTATATAAAAAGCCTTTTGTGGCTCTAGCGGGAGCTGCAAAAAATCTGATTCACATCATGTAAGGCCACCTGAGTCGCCTCAGTCGAGGTTAAAGGTTGTTTGGAGTTCAAAAGAAGAGAGTTTATCAGAGCTCTGTCGCTGGCTCTTTATCTCTGCTCAAAACTAGCTGCTAAATGTCACATTTGCTGCTGTAACACACCTAAATCTCCATTTGGTTCTCATTTGGTTAAGCAATTGTACATGTTATCCACTAAATCACTACCAACATGCAAACAACATGTCTTTGACCAACCTTAAGAGCAGATGTTTACCTTTTCTTGTTGACTGGCTGAAAGAAACTGGTCAGAGTTGATTGTTTTTGTGGGGAAGCATTTGCAGAGTTTTGGGGTTTCTGAGGAGACTGCCTGTGTAGGAATGTCATCATTCCTCCATTGGTCCTGGAAGGAGATGGCTGGTACCTAATGCCACTACTGCCTGCACCTGAAACTGCAAACACACTGACCATTACAGCATTACAGGCATCCAGCTGATGCTTCTACCACGAGTTTATTCATGGAATCCCAATCTCATTTCTGTTAACTAAGTCTGCAGCAGTTTAGCTTAGCTTATCTTAAAGCTTAGAAACTGGGGGAAACAGCTACTTTGGCTCTGCCTGTCTACCGGCAGCTCTAGAGCTTAATAATTAACTTTATATCATGGAAGATACTGAATAAGCATGTTTTACATGACATAACATGTAGGTGTTGAAGCCTCACCGCAGTATTCACTAGATCACTGCAGAACATATTTTGCATACAATCAAAGCTGACAAAGTAGCCAGATATGTAGATGTAGGGATGCAACAATCCAATACACTAACACTCTGACCTAATTTAAAGGATCAGTATTGGACGGATGTGAACAATCACCGTTACAGTTTTTCCTAATCGATGCTGTTATATAAGTTGCATAAGCACAAGTTCAAAAAGTCTTTGGGACAGCTGATTTAAAATTTAATAAAAACAAAAGAGAAATGTTGTTTTACATTTGCTTGCCTTTGGAATCTTATCAAGGTGAATTTCACATTCACATCTGTCATGTAATATATGCATCAAAGATTTGATGGAATTTAATAAAAGCTACGTATATTTGAGTGAAACACGTGCTTTCTTTACTTACAGACTATTTTTAGCATGATGCTGCAACAATGCTTCAAATATGGCTGTTGCTACAGTGAAGCCATTAACTTTAACATGTGGATGCTTCACACACATCTTCAACCCATCAGCACAAAAAATTTTGTCCTTTGACCACCAAATTCTAATCAGTTCATGTTTAAGTTCAAGTGGATGTTTGTACCAAATATGAAGAAATTTCCTTCACGTGTTCCTGAGATAACATGTTAATGAAATGAGATAGACAGAAAACTGAATAACATAATGCTGCTGGAATTGGCTGTTGTCTGTATCGTCTTACAGAGGCATAGAAATATTTTTGTATCAAGAGAAGTTATTAGTTAATAAGTATCAGAAGAGAATAAGACAGATCCTAAATTCATTCATGCAGCTACCTGTGGATTTGGATTCAGACTTCTTCCTCTGTGAGTCTGTGTTTTCTACAATGTTCAATGACGATCTCATTGTATCAGCCACGACGCAGTGAGTGGCTGTTTTCTGAGCGATAGGTTTGGATCCGCTGAGCTGGCAGCCATTTTTGTTTTGCTTCTTTTCAGGAGTCTCTCCTACTGCCATCACCCCTGAGACATCGCTTAGCTTCGTCCTGATAAGTTAGTAAATTACACACATCAGACAGACTTCCTAAAACAAACTGAAAAATTCAAACAATGGATTCATGCATGTGAGTGCTTGTCTGTACCCCTGTGATGGCTCAGTGTTGACTGCGTAAGCTGTGATGTTCTGAGATGCACCAGGTAAAACAGTCTCCTCCACCGCCACGCTCTGTGACAGCGAGGCGCTTGGAAGTCTGGGGTTCACTTTTGGTACAGACTCTAAACAGTAAGAGATGGAAACAAATCGTTACAACATTTCAAAGAAGTAAAATGGAAAAATAAAGACAGTAATCAGTGCTGTCTGTATGGTCACCCACCTGCGTCTGGTATTGGACTGGACGGATTGCAGTACTGTTCACATGAAGCATAGATGGCAGCCAAACCAATTTCAGACTCTGTGATGACTCGAAGGCCTTTTCTGTATCAGTGGAAAAAAGAGAATTGCCAAAGTTATTGCCTTGACAAGTAAACTGACAAAACACCATCTTCAGTGCTTTTCTACAAAAAAAAACAGGAGCTTGTGCAAACCTTTGAACAATGTTCTTCACAGACTTTGCCCACTCTGTGGTGGAGGGAGGAAGCAGAGGCTGCGAGCTGCCTGTTGTTATATCAATCACACAGCTCTGTGAAGACTCCAGCAGGTCCCGAGGCAGAGAGCCCTCCTCCAGCAGCTGACTCCTGCCATCTCCGAAGCTCAGTGCTGCACTCAGGCGCTTTTTCTGCAAACATAGAGGAATGGTTGTTTATCTGTAGAGCAGCAGCAGCTGAAGCTGAAGGCCCTCCTTACAAATGTTTCTGTCTGATTGCAGGCTCAAGCTTTCAAGTGATCCATACATATTTTAGTTATTATAAAAGCACTAGCTCAAGGGGATGGATACTTTTGTGCTCTCTGTTCTCTTACAACTTCAAGCTTGGAAAATTCAGTTCACTTATAATGTGACAATAGTAAACTACAGTTGTACATTTCAGTTTTCATCTTACAGCCTAGAGTGAAAAATAAACTGTTTCCGGACCACAGTTTTTTATTAAGTGTTCCCAAGCTGAAGCAGCAATATACTTTATAAAATCATGTGATGCCCCTTGAAGGATACTCAATCACACTATAAAAAAAGATTAGTTGACTCAACTTAACTAAGTCAAGTCATCTTGTTGCTTTGACTGAGTTAATTTGAGTCAACTTATAGTATCAAGTTTATTACACTTAAAAACACGAGTTGATGCAACATGTAGTCTGTTGACTCAACTGCCTGTATCAAGTACGTTGAACTTGAAAATATTATTTGAGATAACTTTAAGATATGTTGGTTGAATTTATTTTATTAAGTTCCTACAACTGTGAATCAAGTTGGCTCAACGTGGAATACATTTATACAACTCACAACTTGTTGACTCATCTTTCTGTATAAAGTAATGTAGACTGTAAAACGTATCATCGGGTGGGGTGTCAAGACTTTTTAGTTTAACAGAAACATCCCACTTAGGAGTGCAAGAGAATTGTATAAATCTCTGTACAAACA
>JAPZDY010000025.1:13093566-13119172 GCA_029783645.1 Ctenochaetus hawaiiensis
TTTATCAAAAAAATGATTTATCACTGCCTTTATTGTAAAAAAAGAAAAAGGAAAAAAAATGAAAAAGGAAGAAAGTGCATGACCCTCACAGAAATTAACACAACAAAGACATGTTAATAAAATGTGTCAAGAATATTTCCATTTTGTTTCAGTGTTTTCAAAGTAAAAGTTCATTGCTCTTCTTTTCCGTGATTATTTGCAACTACATTCTCCATTTAAGGTTTGTGTAATATTTTTTGCAAATGTGCAGCCAGATTTACATCTGGCATAAAGATATGCAAATATATATGCACATATTTTACATAATAAATATGTTTGGATATTATGTTTGGATTTGCTTAGTAACAAATGAAAGACGTTTTTCATATCTTGGATATTCAAGGTGGGAGACTGTGTCAGGAGATGTAAGAGATACTTTTATTCAGAGATCAGCCTTTTTTTACAAAAGCAATCTGCGATAAAGGCAGTGGATCTTGCAGAGCAACACTTTTTCTGTCTAACTTAAGATCTGAAAAGCTAAAAGAGACTGTATTTATATTTATTTAAACTGTATTTATGTACAATTTTGAGATAGATTTACTTGAGTGTTTCGGTTAAGTACCATTGCACACTTTAACTCTACGACATATTGCAGTTTTTACTTTACTACATTTATTTGACAGAGTCAGATACATAGAAGTTTAAGGTTTTTCATATAAGATATACTGATATAGATATATACATTAGAAACAGTTAGTTTTGTGCATAAATAATAAATTGTAGCATAACATTAACATTGAGATAGATTTAATTACATCTACTTACTGGTTAATAAAATAAAAACCTGTTTTGTGAATTTTGTATGTCTTTGGTTTCCATGGTTGATATTTGAAATTTAGCTCAATTTTAATGGCATCTCTACCTGTGCCAACATAAATATTATCAATATTCAAAACTTTTATTAAACGTTTAAGAAAATAAGTGTTTTGTTTGGTAAACATCACAATATAAAAGTTGTGTTGTAGTTTTTTTTTTATAAATACTATCTTTTAAATGACAGTCCCACCAACAGACATTTACAAATGTCAAACTCCACACACACCTCTATAGTTGCTGCAGTCAAGGTGACCTATGGTTGTTGAGTTGACTGGTGATGGTGTTATCACTCCATCTGTGTGGGGTTGTGTGAGACAGTAACACATGTTGACTTCACTGTGTCTGTCAGAAATGATGACAATAAATGAAAAACACAACACTTTCACTTGCCAGCGGGTCAGAAGTTTGTGGTTTATGTGGGTCAGAAGTTTATGGTTTTAGTCTGGAAGAAGCAAGTGCAGAAGAGGTGCAGCTGACAAAATATACACTATGTAAATGAGAATGAATTCTGCGTAATTTTGTAGTCATCACCAGTCACAAAAACATCCAATTTTTAACACAAAGGGTCACTGAGTGCTTTGTTTTAAACATTTATACACAAACTTCAGACTAGAGAGAACATTTGATGAACAACCATCCCGCTAATGACATGAGTTGCACTGAATGTCCCCCCTCTGCTGCCTCTGTATCCTCTCCCTGCCTGACGCCGACCTTGTGAGCCTATTGGGGCGGAATGATGGCCCTCTGACTGTCTAATTACGAGCCTGGGGGGAGATTTTTAATCTCCCACAGATGGAGGGCAGTGTGAGGCAGAGAGAGAGATCACAGGGTAGTAGAAAGCAAATATATGAGGATTAAACTTAATCATTTAAATACCCAAACAACATGTACAGTGTATTCAGTCTAATGATTTACTAGTACATCTTAATTGTGTCAGTCGCTTATCATCAGTTCAAACTTTATAGCTGTTGTGTTTCTCCAGTGAGTCATTAAAAGGTTTAAAGATCAAAGAAATCAGATTGATCTGAAGTTAATTTATATTCTGCTGAATTATCAGTCAATTTTACTGAGACATTTTTAGATCCAGCTGCTTGTAAGGATGTAGCACAAAAACATCTCACCTGTCCTGACTCTTCCATTTCTTCCTCTTTTTTTTGCTCTTAATGACTTGCATACATTACTTGTTCCTGCTTTTTTCCTTTGTTTTTTACCCAGCTAGGCTCATGCAGCTTATCTTTGACAGAAATAATTTACTGCTAAATGACAGGCTTGCTCTGTCATTAAGTGTTAAAATGGACTTTGTTGTACTTTTCCCTGATTTCCTCACTATGCTTTCTTTCTCACCTTTAGACTGCCATTGTTGCCACTGAAGTTGTCAAATTTTACATGGGAAAACTGAAGAAATAAAGTTTTCAAATAAGATTTTTTTAAATGTGAAAAGGCTTTTATTCTCTTCATATAAATAGACTGATCACATCATTTCACAATGACATCACATAACAACATGAGCACAAATACAATTGAACACATTATTGAAACATTAAATATAATGGTTATGTAAACAGGAGCATGCAACCCCATTGTTAGAGTAGGGGCATAAACAATATGTACTGCTTGTACTTTCTTAAATAAAGCTGTAATCAATTGTAATGTAATCAATCTGGAACCTTAGAGGCATTGGACAAAATAAAAAAAAACTGTTAAATGGCATGAAATACAGCTGTTCTACAAAAAATATAAACTTGTTAGAGCTTTGTTGTTGTTTTTCTTGATGATTTTTGATGTTAGAAGGTAATGCAAATATGCAAATGTATTATATATATTATATAATAAATTTATAATATTATATATTTACTAAACACTTTACCAAACTGCAGTTTTAGTAGCATTTATTAAATTAAGAGTGCAAAAAAAAAAACAAAGGTGCATTTAAAATCTTATGATAAAGTTTTTTGTCAGTAATTAGGTTAAAAAAAAAGAAGTCACACACACAACAGTCAACTTGAGCACAACATTTTATCGAAAAGACAAACTTTCACAGAAATACATGATGATGCTTTAGGATGAAAAAGATTGCAGACTGTTGAGCTTCAGCAGGCTCTGTGAAGTTCACACAGAGTGACAGACAAAGGCTTTGGCTTCTCTGATTGGCTCGTGCTTTGCTCTCTCTCTCTCTCTCTCTCTCTCTCTCTTTCACACACACACACACACACACACACAAACCCTGAGGCAGGGTCACTAAGAAAGTCAGAGGCAGACAAGGTTAACAACGATTGTTCAGGCCCTCTCTCTGTGTTTTCCGTGTATGCAAGAGTTATCTAACAGAGGAAAACAACTTGCTAGAAAAAAAAGTGCAACAGACTACAGAAAAACACATAAATCAGATGTGAATATTATATGTAAGTTGTAAGTAGACTGCATTTTTATGGCACTCTTCTAGTCCTTTTACAACTTATGTGTCATTAGACTCAAGTCACTATTCACACACACATTCATACAGTAATGGCAGGGGGCCTCTAACGGGGCAAATCTACTCATGAACACACACACACACACACACACACACACCAATAAAAGAGCATCAGAGGCAATTTGGGGCTCAGTATCTTGCCTGAGGACACTTAAGACTGAAGGAGTCATGGGTTGAACTAGTGTCCTTCTGATAAGTTGATCTGGTTATACAGAGGCTAAACAATGGACAGAGGTTTTTTTAATGTCTTTTATCATCTTCTCTTCCTGGTTCAGAGTTATTTCTATTTGCAAGCATATCCTGTTTACATGTAGACAAACAAATGATCCTCTTTAAATCTTTGACTGGGGCAATTGACAGTGTGCTCTGAGGCTTTGCATACAGTAGATCTGCATTTTTTAGCCATTAGGAAAACTATGTGATGTGTTTTCTCTTCGTCCACTTCCTCTCTGTCTCTCTCTTCCACACACAGGTTACATTGTTGCCAGAATAACCAGGTCAAAGTTAAAGACTATGCACAAACGTGTCAGTTAAGACCCACACCCTGAGGTTTGTTCATAATACAATATCTACAGGGCATTCTAACATACTGATGGTGTTGAATCCAATAGTGAAGGAACAATGATGTGTGTGTGTGTGTGTGTGTGTGTGTTTGTGTGTGTGTGTGCAATAGTGACATTGACAAGAAAGGTGCAATGCAAACGCATGACCTTTCTAGGATATTTTAAAGAACATTCCCTTGAGGTGTAATGATTCCCAGAATGTTCTTAAAGGGTTATTCTATGAAAAGTTATGAGACAGTTTGTGGACAGACGGTTAACATTTCTAAAAATGCTACAGCACTCTGTGCAAAAAATAACTGCAAAACATTAAGATTATATTTTGTGGTTTTCTGTAGTTTAATTAAATGTTACTATAGCAACTTAATGGTGCGCAACTGAATCACAAAACAACATAAAGTAATAGAGAAACACAAATATTGCATTGGATTTGGTCAGAAAATACTTATTATTAAATGTATAAAAAATCTGATCAGAACATCTCCACTATTTTTAAAGATTTTTGTTATCAACATGGTCACGGCTGGATAGAGACAGAAATGGTAGATGGGAGAGAGAGAAGAGATGACATGCAGGCAACAGTCTGGCTGGATGTGTGTGATGTACTTAAATAATTAAATTTACATTTGTTTGAGACAATTTTAATAAGTTTTTCTCCCCTGCTGATGTGAATAAAAAAGTTGATCAAATATCAGAGCAATATAATTATGTCCACTGGTCATAATTGACACTTTATGTTAATGGAAAGGATTATTTTTTACTTTACTTTTAGTTACAAAAAAGTCTTTGAATTCTTGCTTCTAGCCATCACAAAATCTTTGCATTGTACCACATTCTGTTTATTACAAATCATTTAACATCTATGCAAATACAAAAAATGACCCACATCAAAACTCATTTTCATTCTACATCATTTGATTACATAAAAATAAATAACAGATTAGTAGCCCACTCCTTCCTTAGGTTCCTGTCTGCACCACATGTAACATGTACTACATGTAAACCCAGTTAAACAACATGCTGGAAAGTCTTTTCTCAAATGGACAATATAGTGATACCTCATCTCATCTTCAAGGTCTCTGCTTTAGGCTCCTCTTGTTAAGGGGCCTCTGGCTGTACCTTTTTAGGGGCCTCTTCATTTGGCTTCTCTTATTTAGGGGCCTCTGCCTTTGGCTCCTCTTGTTTAGGGGCCTCTGCCTTTAGCTCTTCTTGTTTAGGGGCCTCTGCCTTTGGCTCCTCTTGTTTAGGGGCCTCTGCCTTTGGCTCCTCTTGCTTAGGGGCCTCTGCCTTTGGCTCCTCTTGCTCAGGGGCCTCTGCCTTTGGCTCCTCTTGCTTAGGGGGTTCCGCGATAACACACAACTTTCTTTAAAATGAAATTGAAGAAAGGAGAGTAAATGCATAGATCTCATTATGAGTTTTTGATACATGCAGCCATACTTGTTTTACCTACCTCACTACATCTGATTCTTTTAGCACAAAGTCACACACTGGGCTCTGTGCTGCTAGTTGCACTTTTAGAGTATCCACTTCTTTTTTCCAGCTTTCCATCTCCTTTTCAGTTTCATCTGTAAAAAATTTTATGTGACATAAAGAATTTTAAGAATTTCACAAATTAAAAGCAAAGCTAAATTAATTTTGTTCCCAAAAAAGTGACAATTAAAATGCACTTGAAGCAGTGTATGTGCTTGATATAATAATAAGAAGTTGCTTTGTCTCCTCTCTCAATCACAAAGTAAATATTCCATGTAAATGAGACCCAGTACGAGGCACCAACCTTTGAGCCCTTTGAATTGCGTCTCTATTGTTGCCAGCTCATCTCTGGCAGTTTTCTGCAGGCAGAAAAGAAAGTCTCAGCAACACAAATCTCAGTTTTGTTAAAGAAATCTTCTCTAAAAGAAGATTGACATTTCTGCAAGTGTACATCTACAACTTTCATGTACCAACTTACCTCAAATATTTAAACACTTTCTGCCATAACACTAACCTTGATTCACGTCATAAAAAACCTGTTCCTATGATAAACCTGTCTCTTACTTTGATTATATCTTGTTGATCTCATTTTCTGGGCCCTACATTCTATTCAGACAATGTTTTACTTAAATAATTTATAGCAGTCAGTGATGTTTTTTTAATCCGAACCAGTAGATCAACTGTATGAGACGGTTCAGTGAATGGATGTGATTTTCAGGAGTGTTAATACAAATTTTCATAATCCTTAAAAAAACCACTAATATACAGTGTAATAAAATCTGACTTGCTTCACTTGAGTGTACCTTTTGTCACTTGACACCACAAAAGCAGTTCATTTGTTTTGATGACGCACATTCTCATGCATTTCCTGCCCCCTTCAAGAAGTTTATTGGTTAAAATGGGAGTACAAACAATATATGTCAGCACAGGAGCTATGTGGGGCAGAGTCAGCAGGATATATATAGATATATCATTTATCTCATTGTAAATGTTACATACAATCGTGAATATGCGAAAAATGTATTTGTTTTTCGTCCAAAGTAACATTCACAGTAGGGTATTCATATTAGCCTATATTTGAAAAAAAAAAGATTAGTAAAAAAAATAGACATTGCCTTATGATACCATAAAGGTAAGGCCTCACATGCCCAAAATCTTTAAGCAGGACAGGAGATTTATTTATATAATTAAGAAATAACATTAATTGTTTAAAAATCATCATCACAATAATGTGAGAAGTTGTGCACTATCGGACCTTCTGTCAGTTTCTGCTTTGACAGTGCAGGATAAGCCTGATTTTCCGGTAGAAGCAAATGAAGCTGTTACGTTAAGTCTTTGCAGGTAAAACAGCAGTGACTCCGGGTCAAATCATTCGTATCCCCTCAGAAAAGATCCCACAACAAAGAAAGCTCTTCTGATGCTACGACGCATGACCGATATTTGTTTTTTCCTCCTCACCTGTTCATTGTTGCAGTCTTCCTCTAATTTCTTCATCTGATCTCTTTTCATGGCGTCGATTTTAAATTGCTCCTCCAGATCTTTGAACTCACTGTCACCCTTCTTCTGCTGGTCCTGTAACTTTGCGTGTTCTCTCTGATACTCTTGCAGCACATCGTTGGTCACCCGCAGCTTGACATCGCTCATCAGGTCCTGTTTAGCCTCTTTTTCGTAGTCCCTTTTCCGTATGTTCATTAACGCCACCAAACCCACACACGCGAATGCCGACACAGGTAGTAACCATTGCAGCTTCATGGTTCACGGAAGTTCCGATCCTTCCTTTGGTGAGATATTTGTCTTCGGTAATGGGCGGCTCTAAGTCCAACAGGTGTCACAACACGGCTTCTTTAACTTCCATGTGAAGGTTGAGGTCAGAGAGTCTTCAGTCCGAGCGCGGAGCTGCTTTGCGCTTCGTCCTGGTCACACCTTTCTGCGTCTGCACAGAATCAATCAAACAAGAAGGCTGCCTCACCTGCGCCTTCGGATTGGATGCTCAGTCATGTGTGTTGGCCTCTGAGTTGCGCAGCATTCCCTCAGTCTGTCAGCAGAGAGGACGCCCTGTTCCGGGAGAACAGGTTGGCCCTTGTGGGACCTGTTATTATCCTGATCACCTTTATCAAACTTTGCTCACTTATAAACAAGTCAAATATGACTGATAAGCATGCCGGATATATGTTTAAAATCGCATGATGAGGAGGACAAGCCTCTACTGTATGGCCAGTGAGATATGAATTGCGCATCGGAGTCACCTCATTTTAAAACTCTAAAACAAAAGTTTACTCAGTTTGAATTTTAACCTCAATATACGAGGTTAAGAGAGAATGGTGGAAGACTTATTTAGATTTTCCTCATTAGAAAAAGTAGCAGCCAATTTTTGCTACTTCTTAGTAACAAAATGTAGTTAAACTATTAAAAGTCAAACTAGTTCTGCAGAGTCGCCCCTTTGTAAGAGTTATCTATATATTTTGCGTTATTGAAATATTATTTATGCTGCATACATGTAAAAGCTTATGATACTGTAAAGTAGTTCAATATATGTGAAACATTTTAAAATAGGCCATCAATTTTATTTGTAGGCGTATGCAAAAAGATTTTACATATTTTGTATTTATGCAAAAGACGTTTTGCCAACATCACATATCCCTTGTTGCTTTTTTAATATTCACATATTTATATGTTTTTTTTTAATTATATTTATTGTTGAAAACAAACTGTAGCCTGTATGATAATATGAGTATCTTCTTACTGCAAATTCGCTCCAGGTGTTTGCACATGAGCGTGACAACCCGGAGAGCGAGTCACAGGAAGAAACAGGTGGATTGTCCCGCCCAGCTTGTTGAGCAGGTAGAGCAGGTTACAAGTCCGATGTTCACAATTGCACCTGGAGAGAGTTGGAGGAGACACAAGTGAAGGTATACCGGGAATGAACAGCAAGTGACCGGTAGTAGTCTCCGCCAGCTGGCTCCTCATTGATCCAGTCTCTTCCTCCTCTCATCCACGATGAGGCTCGCGGTTGTTTTAGTCGCCTTGAGCGTATCTGTGTTGCTTGTCATGATTTTCCAGGCCGTGCGTCAGGAGCTTAAACTGAGTAATTTGAAAAAACTCATGGTGGAGAAGTCGGCGGAGGTCAAGAGGAAAGAAGAAACCATCATCGAAGTGAAAAAGAAGGTCAATGAGCTGAAGACGACGCTGACGTCCGTCAACCAGAAGATCGACGACCTGAAGAAGAAGAAGTCAGGATTTGAGAAAACAGACAAGGAACTTGAACAAAGTCTGCAGGCGTGTAACACGGAAAAGGCAAGAGACACACAGTCTGTTTGGCTATTTACTGAGCATACACTGTTCTATATCCTGCAATAACAGTAACATAGGAGGGTGTCACATTTCAGGATGCAAGCATTAATACAGTTGCTGACAAATACTTTTCACCTGTGTCCTCATCAGGAAAATAACATTAAGAAGAACGTTGAAATAGCAGAGTCCATGACTGACCTCAAAGGTAAGGCAGCTTTTTGTTTCACCTCCAGTCAGAAGGTAAAAAGCTGGCTTCTGTGCTCTTATACTGACAATTCCTAGATTGATCCAGACAGAAGAAAGTGACAAACCTGTATCAGGCTTACTATTGACCTTTTTCAAAGGCAGAGATGAGGTCTGACAGTCTCAGGCCATCTAGATGGACCTCTGAAGAACACAAATAAGATATTCTGGGATAACTCTCTTCTTAATTAATCAAACTGTGAAGTCAGATCTGACAGAACTGGCATACAAGGCCCCAGGCGCAGTTTTCTTGGTTTCACTGATCTGAAATCTGCTAGCAGATACATGATACATGTTAGCTGCCATAAACATTTTAAAAGTTAATAACCAGCACTGCCAATATCTGTTTTCCACCAAAAATCATTCATTTTAGTAGCTTAAACATGGAAAGTCTAATTTTTATTTCTCATTTTTTGTTTTCTGTCATCTCTACAGGTAATTACGAAAAGGCTAAAATCAAAGCTGAGGAGGAGATTCAGAGCTTGAAGCAACAGGTTTTGGATCGAGACAAAGCTATTTGTGCCTTTGCAGACATGACTAAGGAGGAAGCACGGTAAGTTTTAAAACACCTACTTGCATCCACAAGATAAGACGGTTCAGTAAGAGCAGTCTAGAACAGGGACTCCCAAAGCTTTTTATTTTGAGATCCAAAGAGAAATTTAGTGTTTCCCGGACACAAACTTAAAGAAATACCTTACAAATCAATCAAATAACACCACAAAACATTATTTAAAATGTGTATGAGATGTATGTATATTTATTTAAGTATTAAAGTATATGATGGTAAAAGTATCTCATGACAGGTGTAAACAATTTTGTAAGTCTTTCTTTTTTTTTTTTTTTTTTTATGGGACAGAAAAAAACTCAGCTTCCAACTGGTAAAATCTAGGTCTGTAGTCCATTTTGGTTCCTGATCGAGGTGCTGGACTAGAACATCTGAGAGCCTCAGGCCTCGTTGTTTTAAAATTATATACTTATTCTGTCACACAGCAGAACCACATATTAGTCATAATGGAGTGAAGACGCAAGAATTCAGAATTCTGCACACTAAATCAACTTTTTTTTGTTTTCATTTTGCAGGAAGCTGTGTGGCATCTCTAAGGCTCCAAAATAAAGTCGGCTAAGAAAACTCAACAATGACTGTGAGATTTTTAAAAAAAAGGGATACACACAAGGATATGTCTTACATTATCACTACTGAGGCTACAGGTCTGATTGATTATAATGAGAAAGTAAAAACATAGTTGTTTTTCAAAAAGAGTCTGTAAATCCATTGGTGGGACAAGTTGCAAACAATGTAGGGAAATGGGGGAAATATTTATGTATCTTTCTGTACCATGTTGGAATGTGATTGTGTTGCTAAGTTGACTTTGACCTTTTGTCTTTGAAAAGTGCTTTGAATGAGACTTGTAATTAGAGCACATGGAGAGAACATGGCTGACATGCAAACTCATCAGCAAAAAACAGCTCCTCCTGATGGAACTGGTAAAGCTACATTGTGTAGCTGTAGTCCGTCTGTGTCGCCCTGCGCCCTGATAAAATCTGACTGACTACCAGCATCCAATGTACATGATCATGTGTTTCCTTGCTGAGACTTGTTTACCAAATGCACTGAATAGAAAAAAAACATGCTTATGCTTTTTGAAAATATTACATCATGTCAAATGTTGGCGTGCCAAATTGGCCCAGCCATAACTAACATATTAAGTTAACCTGGAAGATTAATGTGTTAAACAATGCTTCGTATGTTATATTCATCAATCATCCATTTATTTGAACCCTGATGATGATAAATGACAGTTCAGTGGCATGGTCCTCTAGCTCCCCCTAGTGCAAAACTAAGGTTCATGAATAATGGTCTAACTGCATTTTTTGGTCATGATGAATTCGGCTTTATCTTTTATCTTATTGTTTATCGTTTTTCTCAAATATTCTGAAGTCTTAACCTTCAAAGTTTGCCAGCAACTAAACAGGATACTCTTCTGGAAAATTTCAAAATAACGGTGCAGTTTCTTGAATAAGGGTCACTTTTGATAAGTAGCAAAGCATAGCATTACATATCCTAGGTTCACATTTGGAGAAGTGTTTATAAATTGTGACTACTGACATGAAATTATATGAATCCAAAAATATCCAAATAAAAAAAAAATGCATCTAATTTAATTTATGTTGTCGCTACTGACCATTTGTGAAACTGACAGGCAAGTAGTAATAAACTTTTCACCTCCATGAGGAATATAATTTCTTCACTGGGTTGTTCTAATTTTTTAGATGAAGCAAACCGTTGCAAATTTTGGTCTAATCTGCAATTGTACTGTGTTAAGTCAGGTATTGAATGTAAATTTAACAGTTTTATGTAAAATAGTAGGCCTATTTAAACATGTGCAAAATTATATGTAAATCCAGAATTTAAATGGTTGAGTTTGTGCGTGAATAATTGAACTTTATAAGGTGTGGTCTACAAGTTGACTGTTTTTGTACTGACTGTGTGAAGAATTAAAACATGTATTCTGTTTAAAGAAATGTGTGTAAAAATGTGAAATAAAAATTATGTTGGTTGTAATGTGAATCTGGATATTTGAGGAAATAGGTAATCCACAGGTAACCCCCACCTCCTCCTGTCATACCTTCTATTGAGGAAAAAAAATGAATAAATGCACACTTAACATACAGGAAATTGCACAGACAGTTGAAAACTGTCAGGGGTAGACATATATGAAAAAAACAAGTTAAAAAAAAATCTATTTTTGAACAATACATCTTAACGCAAAAAGTGTAACGTTATATTGCTAACATTGCTCGTATTTCTTCAGAGTGTCTAGTGTGAGAGTCTAAATACCTAAAAAGATACAGGACAAAAGTAAGGAGAAGTTTAAAAATTGCTGCTCTCTATCATTGATTGGTATGATACTTGACAATATAAAAAATCAGTTACGACATAAAAAGTCAGGTACGACATTATTCGAGGTAAAACATCTTTTTGAAAAATGTGTAGCAATATCTGCAGTGTCCTCTGAAGCCAATTACAGTGCAAGGTGTAAGCCATGTGACCTGAATGACGCCGTAACGCACGTCCCACATGCCGGAAGTTGACACGCGTTGGTCTGATGACACATGAAAGTCACTGGTAGATCATGTCAGTGCATCACAGCGGGCTGTGTTTTTGTTTCTAACACATCTAAACTCAAGTGAATGTAAAGCGATTCTTATTGTACATCTAAAAAAACGCATGGTCTTCATATTAACGATAATAATGATAAGATGTTAGCTAACGTTAGCTAGAAAACTGCCGTGAACCGCCGTAGAGTCGTACGTACGTACATCTTAAGATACTGGCAGCTCTGTCGGTTTCAGTGTATTTTTTTCCACAATCCTCGTCATTTGGAGACGTGTACAGATGGCAAGGAGGGTCTGTCGACTATTCAAGGGCTTCCAACGCCTCGGCTCACTCACACCCATAAAGACTCAACTCAGCCATCCGTCCTCCTGCGTTTCATTCAACACCACAATCGCACGGAGCATGGTGGTAGGTACCCACTGTTTTTTAGGAAAGTGCTTGAAATGACTGGTCGGATCCTTTTGGATTCGGTTTCATTCGTGTGTCCCATGAACTCACTCTCTTCTCTCTCCTTCCAGCTGTTACTCAATTTAGTAATGGGTTCATTTAGCCTGTAACACAGTGTGCAGCGTTGGTGTGTTGAGTACACCAGAGCTGCACAGTAGTTATTGTACAAACACTAAGAATACCAAGGGTATACAAATATAAATATATATATGTCAAATCAGTACTATTAAACAAGCTGTAGAAGAGGAAAGTTTATGGGTTTTTTTTGTATTTTTCACTCTGTTGTTTAGTCGTTCTCCACAAGTTGCATTTCAAAGAGGCTAGATATACCCAAGAAAACAAGGTCACAAAAAGGGGAATTGCTGTTATCGCCTGCCTTGTTATTTTCCTTTAAACAAGCAAGAAATTGAGATATTTCAAGGTCTTTCAGCTGCAAAATTAGATCCTTCTCTGATTTTGCCTCAGAGTTATTCAACCAGCATATTTACAACAAAAGCAGAGGAATTTAGTGGCTGAGCTGTTGTATTGAATTTCATAAAGATTTATAAGTACACCTAAAAAGTGGCCCCTGTGTATGTAAAGTGTATGGCGATATTTTGCACAGTCTATAAATAAATTGAAAGGAAAAAAAGGTATTGGAATGTATGATATATGGCAGGATAAAATATTAGAAAACAAAAGGTATTTCATCACACTGATCTGATTAACTTGTCAATCCATTAGTGCTATAAAGTTGTTCAGATCCCCTTATGGTGTAATAAAACACACATATCAAAGGAAAAGAGACCCCGGACAAACTATTCACCACTTTGTCATTGTCATTTCTAAGTTCATTTAAGAAACCAACAATTTACATTTGAGCCTAAATTTACTGTAAATATATATTGTATACTATGTTATGGCTTGTCTCATCACATCGTCACAATGTTTAGCTTAACTCAAAGTCCTTTAGATCCAAATACAACCTAAGGCACTTAAGTATTTGCCTGTTTTTGCAGACGCTGCCATCTATTCTTTCTCCAAAGCCCCGGGACTTCAGCCTGCCTAACTCCTCATGGGGCCCAGAAATGATGCGATTGTATGATTATTATAACAGCCAGTGTGAAGTGGAGACTGAAGCTGGAGAAATTCAGGAAGGGCCATGGAAGAGACTGCCAAGCTACAATCGCATACTCAAGTATGCTACAGGTAAAACTAAAAAACTGGACTAAATATGATGATTGTCTGTCTTCCTGCTTGTTTTTTATTTTTTGTTCATGAAACAGAGTGAACATAGAGAGGAGACTTAAATTTTTGGCAGTTATCAAAGGATCAGACTCTTAGGGTTGAAATGCTGTTTGGTTGTTTTGGTTGTTTTGTTTGTAACAATGTACCAAATAACAAAATGACAGTGGGAAAGGAATTCTCCTATTAAGAGCCTAAAGAGAATAATCACTCAAACCTGCAGCTCTCCTCAGCTTTACAGAGCCTTTCGATTATATATCAGTTCATTGTTCAGCTGTCTGGCACAAAACTTTCCTGTTGGTTAACTCTTGACACATTTATAGTGTTGTACTTGGCTGCAGCAGGCAGCTGCACACTAACTGCTCAGCTCCAAACAGCAGGCATACACACTAAGCTGCAGCTTGTGAGCACACTGAAGCTTTTAATACTGAGCGAGTATTTGACTTTCGTCCCAGGACCAAAAACATTACTCTGGATGAATTGATGTGGAAAATAAGCAAATGTTGGCCCACAGGTTTGCATCAGTGTTGTGTTGCTGCAGAAGTAGGCCAAAAAAATGTATTGTTGGAGAAGTTTAGGCAAAACAACTCTATGACGTAACTGTCATAAAATGTAAAACCCCCTTTTTTTTTTTCTTCAGGTGGAGTGTATCTTAGTAAAATAATCCAGTCAAAAGCTCGTCTTTTTACCCGGAATATCAGAGAGACGGGAGCAGCTTTTGAGTATGTTTTATTTGCCAGCAGTGACAAGCAGAAGTGTGTGTGCATTTTCCAGGCTGGACATCTACTCGAGGGGCCAATAGGGTGAGATAACCATTAATAATGTTCAAGTTTGTGTGTAAATGTATGTGCTATTTGATTTTTATGGACTGTTTCTACTCAGTTGTGCTCCATGCTGTAAAGACTAATAGATACCTATGAGAGATTAGCACATTTTATGATCTTGGAAAATATGTTATCTTAGACTGCATTCTGTTTATTTGGGGCTCATCTGTAGCCAAACAGGCATGTGCATATTGTATGGGCCCAAGGTTTATGCCTCTATTCCAACCATGGACCTCTGTCACAAATCATGCCCCTCCCAGTGTCTTAACCTCTCTTATCAGCTTTCCAGTAAAAACAAAACAGGCACAAAATAAATAAATAGATCATAAAAGAATGACCTAATGAACTTTTATCTCCACAAAACAATCCTTTTAAGCTTTGGATCTGACATCTGAAATATATTGTGTGTGTTTCCAGACATGTCCACGGGGGGGCAATAGCTACTATGATTGACACTGTAACAGGGACTCACGCTTGTCTGGCGTCTGGACCTGTCATGACTGCAAACCTCAACATCAACTACCGCAGGTATGGAGAAAACATACTTTTATAGACATGACCAGTTAATTTCTTGTGGAAATAGATTTTTTTTTTGGCAAAGTCCAGCAGGATTAATGTGTGAAGCTTTTTTAGAGTAATGATAGTCAGTGTGGTCCACTGTACATTTTGAAGACCCTTGTGCCCATGGAGATATTAAAATTACCTTTGACCTTTGACCTCTGTACATCCACTGTACAGTAATATATCCTGATGCTCATTTTATCGTTTTATCTCGCTGTTGAGTACTTGAGATCGGCAGTCAAATGTGGGTATGTGAGGCTCATTAGATATTCGCTTTGGGACCACTTCCTAACAAACGTATTGTAAAAATTTGATAACAATTCAAAACTAACAAACACTATATGGCTATTACCATCCCTTATCAGTCTGGCCTAACAAACTCTGAACTTGTCCTAAAGCCCCATTCGACTGGGAAGCACGGTGTTGCTTGAATCTTCTCTTGATAAGATGGAAGGCAGAAAAACATTTATTTCATGCAAAGTGACCAGCACTGATGGCTCCAAACTGCACACGGAAACAACAGGTAATGTGAATTTTATGTACACGTGGTGTCTGATGGCACATGATGTCTGATGAAGCTTGTGGTTGCACACAATCTTTGCTTATTGACGTTCTGTATTTTTACCATCCTGTTCTCTTTTATGCCCCCCCTTGCAGCACTCTTCGTGTCAATCAGTGTCAGCCACCTACTACAGAAAGTGTGACACGAGCAGACCAGTCTACTATTGACCAAAAACAGTGTCAGCAAGCTGAGGCCGCAGGAGTGTGTGTGAGAGTGTGAGACTCTGTCATTATGACTTATTATATCTTAATGCCATTACTTGACTACCTCTTTTTGGTATTACTAACACATCAGCGTTACATATCCACATGTTATTTATAAAACTTAGTATTCAGAACTACATATTTAATATTGACGGTTTTATTTATTTAAGATCATTGCTCAGAATGTTCTTTACATGAATATTTTGTTCCTATAATAAAGCCTTACCTATGAGTATTGTATAAAATATACTAGCCTCGGGAATGTTGGTCAAAAGATGAAATTGTTTGCAATAGGGAATAAAAGTTTCCTTTTGTTTTTTGATTAAAATTGTGCTTGTGTGTTTTTGCCCCTGAAGCTTCACCCAAAAAGAAACCAATAGAAAAAAGGACAGTGTCTTAAATTGAACTTACATCTAAAAGAAAAACTGAAGTCTCTAAGTATGATAAACACAAATTTTCTACATACATTTTGTGAAAACATCACCGTAGATTTTTGCCAGCAGCACTATATAGGTACTCTACAAAACAGAGCATTTGATTAATTGCTCTGATTGAAACTGTTAGAGGAAGAATGCCTTTAATATTTATTTTGAAAGTCAGTTTTGTCTGTCATGTTGATAAATCAGTACAACCAAAGAGATGTGCTTTTTGTAACATTTCATTTTGACTTTCATGCTTCCTACTAAACATTGACTTTTGTGTTTCAGGAGTAGGTTGTTAACCGGTGGATGTGGTTTTATTTAAATATGTGGTATGAGTTTGCATGCAATGAGAATATCTTGACTTTCAGTTGAGACAAAGGGGGCTCAAACCCAAGATGCTCATTAAAGCAGTTGTCATGTTGTTCGTAGGCTGTTTTGTCTCCCTCTTTCTGACACTGAGCAAAGTTTTCTACAGTCAGAAATGTGCTGCCACAAAAAGTGACTCTGTCCACATCACAGAGATCTCTTAGCAGACAACAGAAAACTGAGAGCAGTATTTTGGGCTATACTGATAGTATACTGACTATATGTTAAAAACAGCATTGCATTTGATTTTTACACGTATATTTGATTGCAGAGCACCTGCATGTGAATGTAACAGCACTTTCTGTTGTTGATTCAGTGTTTGCGTTGTGCTTGACATGTTGGGGGAGGAAAAAACAGACCTTGCTGCTGCAGACATCTGGCAGCTGTGGAGTAAACAGTGGATAGAGGAGAAACTGTGATTTTAAATTCTCTTTAAAGGGCACTGTTTTAATTCTGAAAATTTAACATCATGATTGATGTGTTCCTGTCACCTGGCCATGTCTTACTAAGGAATAATATTCAATACTTCAATACTTCTGTCCTACAAACAATGCAGAGCAAAACCCTCCTGCTTGCAAATTTGCACAAACTGTCACATGACTGATCCACTCTTTCAAAATGACATTTAATGTAAATGTTCATCAGACATACTGATTGTTCTGCAAAATGTTAAAAGGAGCTCAAAATGTGTCAGTTGTTTTCAGTCGCTGCATTTGATATAAGAGGACTGTTGCTGACAAAATTCACTGATACTTAGAGACTAAAATGCTGTCTGGTATTTCTCAACATCATCATTTTATATCTATTTTTCTGTTAGTGGCCGATGAGCTTCAAAGTAAGTTCTGATTGTATCTATTTTAAATATAATGTTGCTTACTAGCAGGTGCTGCTGACTGACTTTTTGTTGGGCAGTAAGTTTTTGGTTACGAGTATACAACACTGCACGCACATAACTGCATTTAACTTCAGTTCTCATACAGCTTGGTCTGATGTGTGGTTTCTGGGTGTATGGGCTCCTCACAGTGCAGACCTGGTGGTCTCCTGAGGGCCCCTCACATCTTTAACCTCAGTAAAGTGCAGATGGAAACTGTACCTAAATGTTTAAAAACCTGTGTGTGTGTGTTTTTGTTGCACATGCATGCTTGTGTGTGTGTTTTTGTGTGTGCAGGACAAAAGAGCCCTAGCAGTTTTTCCCCACTGCAGAGTCTTGTGGTCAAGTTGGGTTTGAGGGAGCGGGTGGGGTGTGGGGCATTGTGGGGGCCGCTGTTCTCAACTTTCAGTTAAAACCACCTGCAATGAGCTCTGTCCACTGCAGCACTTTTAGAGCTGACTTGAACTATCAGCCTGAAGGCACAAACTCTACTCAAAAGGCCTAATCGTACATTTGGCTCGTAACTTACTTGTGGTGGTGACGTTGCTTTATGGAAAGTCTCACTTTTTGCATTTATAAATGGACATCACCATACCATGCCATACATACAGGTCCGTTTCTTCTAGGGATACAGGATACAGTGCAGAAACATTTATCAATGAGTTAGTCTGAATTTTAGTCAAGTAGAAATATATATAAAACATATGTAATATATAAAACATTTCATGTTTTGACTGTTGTTCCTACGTGACACATAGGTATGAACATGTAGTATGTTTAAGTTTTATTTATTTAAAGTGTTTTTGGTAGTTTTTTAGGCTTAATGAACAATCAATCAAAACACTAGGTATTTGTTGGTTGTCTCAACACGCTGGCCTCACAGGTCATTAACAGGTTTGACCCCAAGAGATGCTGATCATTGCACATATGATAGTTGACAGTCAGTCATATTGCAGTCCTGGAAGAAATGTTGCAGAAATTTCACGATCTACCTATAGAGAGTCAAAAAACACAAGACTGGAAAGATAGCATGCACCGAGTGTTTATTCTCTATAGAGAGGAAGCACAACACAGAACCACACGGCAGTAAGCAGTTCAGAGTTGTGCCCCCTGACCAAATGCTTCACCTGATTTTTATACTTTCTGACATGTCTCTGGCCATTTGGTTGAAACTTGATGTTGTCTTAATGTTACTACATGCAAAAATTCCATCACAGAAGCATATGTATTAGATCATTTGGTTTAAGTAAACCTATACTACATCGGGACTACTCAATTGCCAGTAATACATTCAAAATCTTACACAAGTAAATGTGTATTTTTAGAAAAATATCAGAAGTTCTCATATAGGCCTACAGCATATACACATACTGTACATCAGAAAAAACAGATATGAACCGCCTTTGTCATAAGTCTGTGGGTTAGCAGTCACCCCAGCTGCTAGATAAATGCAGCGGAGTAAAAAGTAAAACATTTACCTCTGAACTGTGGTAAAGCAACAGCAGGAAATAAAAATATTCAAAAATAAAGCGCAAGTATTAAAAAAAATGTGCTTAGGTACTTAGGGCCCATTCCACCACTGGCATTAGCTGTTCAGATCTGTGTGTGGACTCAGTTTAAGCACCATGTCTTAGAGGTGCATTTACCACAATGATGTAAGACGAGACGACATATCGATTATTCATCCTTTTCTTTGTGTCTGAAGTTCTTTACACTATCTCAGTTTAAAAGAGGTGTAGCATTATTGACACTGAAATCAAAAGCCGCATGCATTGCATGCAGCCCTGCAGGTGGCTTGGACGAAGTCACTTACTTCATGCACCATCTATTGAGAGGGTTTTGTGTATCTAAAGTAGAGTGTGTTATTACCCATTCGGCCATAAAATAAAAAGGCCAAACCTGTGCTGAAAGTTCATGTCTCCACTATGCTTTGAATTTTCTCGATTAGTGCGGAGGAAATTTGTGGCAGCAACATGGGATTATATTTCTCAACTGAGCAATACAAAGCAAAACCCGATCCGCTGCTATTACGTAACAGCCGGTGACATAACTCTCTCCAGCCTGGGACGGTCAGGGCGCACGGAGAGCGCACGGGAGGGGGGGGGGGGGCCGGGGCGCACGGCTTGTGAACGGCTGGCCGGTCCAGCTGCACTCTCTCCTCTCTGCTGCTGCCTCGGGGGGAATTAAATTATTTCAAAACAACCACACAAGAGGAGGTGCACTGTTGAACAAGGGAGTGCTGGAAGAGAGGGTGAAGAAGATGACGACCGAGTTCTGGGACCCGCTGTAAGGACAGGAAGGAGGCGAGATGGCAGTGCATGTTTTCAAATGCCTGCGCCGGCCCGGGCGCTAGAGCGACCAACAGGTAGTACGTGAGCTCGAGTTTTGTCACATTACCTCTGAGTCAAATGGCGACAGGTGGAGTTTAAAAACCGACTGACATAGCAAAGCGTCCGTGTGTGTGTGTGTTTGTTTGTGTCTGTGTGTGAGTGAGAGGTGAGTGTGTGTGTGTGAGTGTGTAGGACCACCCAGTGTTTTGACAGGACAGTAATGGAATATGAGGAGCCACACGTGCCCCCAGCTGACACCCCCATCAAAAGAGGTAAGAGGATCCGCCACTGAGGTTTTACTCTGCAGATAAAACTGCTGCAGCATGTGTTGGCTGTTTGTACTCTAATGCTTCTGCAAGCAGCATGCAAGCTTGGTGTTGAATAGCTTTAGTTGATTATTTTGTATTATAAAGCGTTTTCTATGACCCTCTCCCTTTTACACAAAGAAAGCCTTGTTCTGATCTCCCAGCATGCAGTTCTGTACCCACTCCCACCCTCTTCTGCTCACCTGTCCTGCATCAGCTGACTGTCTCTCCGTCACTGTGTTTGCTATTATCTTCTTTCCCCCCACTCTCATATATCTTTACCCCATTAACTCTCCTCATCCCTTTCACTGAGGTGTGGTTAAGGTGCTGTGAGTGGGTAAGAATGGCAGTAAGCTGGAGTAATCCTCGGGATTAGTTCTTATTTTTGCCTCTGTTATTGGTCCATGCTTTTCTATTCAAAGCCTCTCCCGGGCTAAAATCAAACCATCGGCATTGGCAATCACTTGAGATAGGACACCTAGTTCCTCTGCCACAGAAACCTACTACACACCTTTCCAACTACTCTCATATCATGCAGATATTGGTGACACAGTGTGAGAGAGTTTACCTGCCCTGCTGCATTGAAGATAGGAAAAACACCATCATGCAGGGTTCAGTTTCCCTTTATAAAAGGTAGCAGGATCACAGTTGAAGAATACTCCATTGCAAGTTTAAGTCCTGCATTTTAAACTTTAAAAGACGGACAGTTTATTAATGCCAACAATAGTGAGCCCTCATTTACACATTTGTCCACTGGAGTACTGTAACTGTTGGAGGATTGCAGCTGATTGAAGCTACATTTAAATTCAAAGTTGTACGTTTGAGATTTTACCTAATCAGACAATCAAAGCCCAATCTGCTATCATACCAAATGTACAATACACCCACTGGTTTACCATGTCAGTGTTGTGTTTTGCGTCATCTGTGCGTGAAAAGAACACATTTATTTTCTGGGATCAAACTAAATAAATGTGCAATGTTTGTTTAGACTTTTTAAACTAAAGGCACAGGAACTATTTGGTTATATCAAGCCTTGTTTTATTTGTGAAAGTTTTATGAGATATCTGCTGCTGAGACGACTGCCTCTTTTCAAAGACGAACAACTGAAGAGTGAGAGAGTGAAAAAAAAGACTGTTTAACGCCCGTAAAAGCTTCATAGTAGGAAATAGAGTAGATGTTAAGGGGTTAAAAGTTGTTGAATAGGAAAACACCAAAAAAAACATAGGCATACTTATCAGGTCCTGGAACTGCTGTGTTGGTATTTTAATCTGGTTAAAGTGGAGTTTCAATGTGGTTGTTCAGTTTTTCATACTGCTGAGATAGCTCATCTTAAGGTGATGAGTGTCTTGGTTTTAGTGGCTGTTGTGGGTGTCTTGTCATTTTTCTCGAGTGCTGGGTTTCGTGTCTGGTACTGCTCCACCTTGCTTTTTCTCCAACTTGAAGGTTAAAACTCTGCCACCATTACTATCGTTATTGGAAACAAACTATCTGTGGTGTCCCTCAGAGATCTGTTGATGGACCAGTCCTCTTTTTGTAAACTTGAATACGTTATTCTGCAATAATTTAAATGTAATATCTGTGCTTGTTGTAACAATGGTGAAACCCAATATCTCTTGTGACATCAAGAATTTGGCCTTTTTTCTAATTTTTTGCAACTTAATGTGAATGAGTTTTAGTTTGTTATTTTTTTATGAAACCAAACATAGTTCCATTCTAAAATTTATAACCATTTTGGCCTTTTGACTCATGTATTTTAAAACTGTTAAAAGTCATTTTAAGGCATTTAATATATATATTTTTTTCTGCAAAACATTCTCCAAAATGTGTTTTTTGAACACCTAAAAACTGGGAATCTTGCTTTTGTTGTATCATATTTTATTTCTTTTATTTCACCTCTTTTTGAATCTTATTTTGGCAGAGAATGTGAATGAGTTTCCCCTCTTTGACTGCCAGTGTACAGGAGTTTAGCAGTAATTCAAATTAAAAGTGACTTTTTTTTGTTAGGGGTCAGTGTTGAGCAAGATTTCCATTCTCTTTATGATTTCATTACCCAAGATCCTAAGAAACCTCTTCTATATATATGTATATAATGTATGATGTAAATGAGCACAAAAGATTCATTTGCACTTTTAGGTCAATAACCTGTCATAACCCTAGCCAACATCTGGCCCATTCTAACCTTTACTTACTTCATTTATATGTATATAGGCTTCTTTTTGTTTAAGGTTTATTCAGTGTACATAATTTTTTCATTTTTTGTTGTTGTAAATGTACTTTTTTTTAAATTACTTTTTCACCCTAATTTCATGATATATTTACCGATTATTTCAATCAGACCACCACAGATTTGTCAGAAAAGTTTGTTACTGTAACATTTTGTACCTATTCCCTGCTGTACATGTCATGGTTTATATTCAGGCAAATCTGTCGGCCCACTCTCTGGGTTCAGTAGTCTTCGGTGCTGTTATGTAACACACAGCAACTGTCACTTCAGCAGTCAGCTTAGATGTCAGAGTATAGAGATGTTAGTGAGATTTTGACTGATGGGTGGTACTGATATTTGTGCCTCTGTAATCAGCAGGGTCATGTACAATAAGTGTGTGCTGGGTACATCTGTTTGTGTATCTGTGTGCATGTGTGTGTACATGGTGGTGGGTTTATGGTCTGGCAGGCACATTTGTCTTGCTAAATGTCTATGTGCTATGTAACATTTAGCTTGTACAGAAGCCAGTGTTGTTTATTGCATGAGATTCTTTTTCCACTACCGACCACTGACCACAACCGTTTCTTCCGTTCTGAGAACAGATCAGTTTTAATAAGCTAAAATCATCATTAACCTGATTTTAGAATTACTGTGGTTTTCCCCTGAAATTCTGTGTTGATTTTAAAACATTTTACCTGTTGATAAAAGTGTGTGATTCAAAAACGAAACAACAAAAACAAACATCAACCAAAAACTTTAATCTTTTAAGGTAGGAAGCAGTAGTTCTATTGCCACATAAAATGAACAACATAAAAAAATGTTGTGCATTTCTTTACTTGACTAATTAAAAGAAAGACAATCAATTTTCATATTTATTGCAATCCAAATGTAATTGTTTAACACATGAATAAGCTCAATAACCCTCCGTCTTATGAAAACATTTAAAACCCATTAAAGATTTAAAAAATGCATTGCTGTATTTTAGGAAATGATGCTTATATTTAGTCCTAAAAAGTATTGTCAAAGTTCTGCATGTTATTAAGCAATCACCCCTGCTCGGTTAGCGTTAAAATTTCTCTGCGTTTTCTGCGGGTGCGTGCAGTGCTCTGCTTTCATTCCATGCTTTCTGCTTATGAAGCAAAACTGATTTGATGATGGGAGGAAAACAGTGGAAACCACAGAGGGCCTGATCTGGCCCCAGACAAAGGGCGACTGGCTCTGCGTCTTCCATTGATGCTTATCTCTCCTGCCTTTAAACCTTTCTCACACACACATACAAACACATGCACACAGGTACATACAGCTCCAGAAATAAACCCCACAGTTCAGACCCTCCACGCACTTACCCACACACACTTTCTCACAACTGTGGTCAAACAGGCAGACAAAAAAGAGGACCTGTTGCTTCACAGACACCCACCTTCCTCTGCCTTTATCTCCTTTGTTTGTGTGTGTGTATGTGTGTGAATGTGTGTCGAAGAGTCACACAAACATGACACCGACTCATACCAGTCTCAATAGGAATCTTCTAATTTAATCTTTCAACTATCTGTAAGGCCTCTTATCTGTACACATGCCTTTTTTACATGGGAAAAAAATACACGGTGTTCTGCAAACCCTGTTCAAAACTGCCATTAAGGATTTGACATCGAGGAGTTTATCACAGCTGACTGTCTGCCTGCCACAGTTAAACTTGAAGCCCGGGTTCGTTTCTGTCACATTTCATGCTAGTCTCATTTAATCTCTTGATAAAAAGTCAGATTACTGCAGGGTGTTGACACACTCATTTTCATCAGGTTTTTGATATTTTATTTAATTAATGATTCTCACTACTGTAAACTCACTGTGTAGGGTCCAAAGGTGGAGGACTACTCAAGTAAAATTAGCAATATGAAGGTACGAGTAAAAGTCCCAAATTTTTTTTTACCTAAACTTATACCATGTAACATTTGCCTATTTAAATATCTAAAAACAGCTATGTCGTTGTCATATGATTTCTTGAGTTTGGTGCTTATATTTTTCCAAATAATCTTCAAACTCATAGTAATCTGTAAATTTATTCAAGGTAACAGTGTGTTTTATTTTTTGCCAGTTTGTAACTGCTGGTGTAACACCAGTCAGAGAGTGGAGAAGGAAGTCGGCAACAAGACGTGATCTAAACTTTAATTTATTACCTTTCAGTGACCATTTCTGTCTGAGTCAGTCAGATAGATTTTCATCTGCATTGGTGGCTTTCTTATAATTAAACAAACCAATCGCACGATCCCATGCTACTTCACAACATCATCAAACTACATTTTTTGTTTCATTGTTTTGACTGAGCGATCTCTAGCAGCAGAAATTACATTTGTGTTTAAATAGCAGAAGCCCTGTCCCCAAAATGTGCATTAAGTATGTACTTATGCTTACTATACGCAATGTTATTGGACATGTACCAACATGTAAGCAGTATTTTAATGTTGTAAATGTGGTGTTGTGGTTCTAGTCACTGTTTTATACTGTAACCCAAACTGTCAGATAGATAGATTGAGTGCAGTAAAAAGTATATTTTTTATCTGAAACATAGATATACAAAGTAGCAGAAAATTTAAAGTGTCAGAAAATACTTAATACTAAAACAGAACAAAAGTAGAAGCATGTAAATATAGTGCTTTAGTACAGAGCTTGAGTGTTTTTTCAGACAGCGAAAGATTTTTAAAAACCGCAGGTTTAAAATCAGATCTGACCTTCTTTAAAAAATACCGCTGTGTCTTTAACCTGAGTGGTAACAGCCTTAAATACACTGCATGTACAGGCCTCTCTTAATCAAATATTCACCTGGATGCTTGTATGTAATGTAGCTTAAGTCAAATGACTTGTACTTTTGATTAATTTGCTGAATTTTTCTCCTCCAGGAGGAGCCATGTCCAAGAAGACTCATTTGAGTAAGTTCTCTATGAGATGCTGTGTGTTAGCATGCATGTTTGTGTGTTTATGTCTGTGTGTGACGATGATGTTGCTTGTGTTTGTGCTAGATATTTGTGCATGCACTGTGGTTGACTTCATGGTTAGTGAACATACAACAGTGCACCTGTACAGCAAGAGACATGCAATTGGCACACACACACACACACTCACATTGTGGTGCCATTGGAGGTGGGCTATTAGCAAAACACTGTGTGTGCTGTGTGTTGCACCTGTGCTGCCCCCCTTACACACACACACACACACACACACACACACACACACACACACACACACCCCTTGATACACACAGTGATGAAAATACCAACTGCTACGGC
>JAPZDY010000025.1:13119272-13133832 GCA_029783645.1 Ctenochaetus hawaiiensis
ACACACACACACACACACACACACACACACACACACCCCTTGATACACACAGTGATGAAAATACCAACTGCTACGGCTTTGGCATATTGGCATCTGAGTGCAGATGACAGCGATAGCATCTAGTCTTTTTTTAACTTTTTTGGTTTAACACTTTCTGCCACAGCTTTAGCACACCTGGCTGTGTTATCAAGTGTGGAGATGCTGTGTGTGAAACACCAACAACCTGCGTGGTGTGATGTGAGGTGGTGTGCTGATAAAACGGGCTCAAATACTAATGACTTTACTGATTGTCGATTGTGAGTGCGTGTAAAACCAGAGTGCTGTGTCTGCTGGGTGAAGGAATGAATTTGTTTTAGTGGGAAACAGAGGGGACGGGTGGTGGTTAAAGTAGAGAGCCATGGTGGTCTTGTGTCGTTCGGTTTATCAGTCAGGTGCTACAGATGGAGGGATGATAAAGGGAGAAACATATAATGAATCTACTTCTCAGTTTCTTTGCTAAGAATAATTATACACACTTGTCTACTTGAGTAATTCCATTTTCTTCTAGTTTCTACGTCTACTTCACTACAAATCAGCTTGAAGTATCATATCAATTAGAGTTAAGATTTAATGCTGTTTCTCATCACTGTTGGTGTCAAGAAACACCCATATTTCTTTACTTTGACTTAAAAAATCTAAATTGAAGTAACAAGTTTGAGTTTAAGAATAAATCAAATCTAACTGGACTGACACGTTTCACTTCATCCCCCAAGTTGTTGAAAAATGTTTGATGTTAATTCTCAGGGAGGCTCTTAAAGGTGGCAGACAGTCTAAAGCAAATTTTTTGACGTGTGGTGTCGAGTGAGGGGGTGAAGGATAACAACAAAGGAATAAGGCAAAAGTACCTTGAGAAAGAAATCAAGCTATGGGACAGTCCCCCTTTTTCTTTGTCTCTGTCTTCTCTCTCTCTTTCTCTCTCTCTCTCTCTTACACACACACATGAAACACACACGCTAACAAGGAAGGTGAGGCGGTGACTGTCACTCAAAAGTCTGAATATGTGTGCTAAAGCTGCAGTTAGCACCCGAGCCGGCTTGCTAAAGGACGAAAGAAAACAGACAAAAGATTGAAAGAGTGAGAGAATAGGTGATACAGAAAAAAAAGTGTGTCAAAGAAAGACAAAGTCAGAGGAAAAGTGAGTTTGTGAAAGTGGGACAAACGTCTGAGACAAGTGGAGGAGTGAGGATGATGCGAGGTAGGGATGAAGTTCTTCAGTGTATCTGTGTGTGTGTGTGTGTGTGTGTGTGTGTGTGTGTGTGTGGGCAATACTATCAAAGATATTTTATCAATTAGATCAATAACATGTTGTTCTTTCAAAGTTTCTCTCCAAATGCACCTTGATTTTGTAGACTACTATCATTCAAAGCCATATTATGACAGTGATCTGATGGAGCACAGCGCTGTTATCAGTGATAAGTCTTGCAATGTAACGTCCAGGTTCAAAACAGTTGTACCTTTTTTGTTTTAGCTTTAATCAAATCCTTGAAATGACTGTTTTATCGTGTAGAATTCAACACCTGCAGCTTCAAGCATGGGTCTTATCAGGCTGTTAGATTAGTCTTTTTCCTTTGGGTTTCCACTTTTGATTCAACACCAGGTTGAACGGAAAACCCTTGAAGTTCAAACTATCTTTAAGTTCCACAACTTTGCACTTAAATCAAGCTGATTTCTATTATTTCAGTGTTTTTTATTCAATATTTTAGCTAATCAGCCAAAGATATTTTTAGATGGTCTACACTGGATCCTTAATCCAACATAATACACACACATAAATAGACACACTCACAAACACACACACACACAATCACAGAGTTTAAAGCATACCTTGTGAAGACAGAAGTTCTTATTTGTTTTGAAATTTAACAGGGCCTCTCCAGAGTTTGTGACTGGGGGACTGTTGGTTTACGTTCATGTTGATATATGTGTTTCAGTTTTATGCTTTGGTGACATGACTCAATTTTAAGCTGCCTTTGATGCATTTAAGATTTGAATCATGTCTCAGATATTTCTACCCCGTCTCCCTCCCACATGTACAGTGCAGCTCAGGCAACAAGCTGAACTGACTTGAGATGTTGAGATCAGAGTGCAATACATTGCATTTAAATGTTCACTTGAAGCAAATTTCATACATTTACGTACATATATGAGTTGATCTGCAAAATGAGTTTTGTTTAAAGTTTCTATGTTTCCTTGTTAAGTTATATAATTAACACATGAAACCAATTGAAACACAAGAGACCAGAATCATAATATGATGTTTGAGAGGTCTAAAACCATTTTGCAGAAATTCTTCCAGTGAATTCTAACCAAAGTAAAACTGAAAAAGAAAGGAAAACAGGATGCCGCATGACCGCAGAACATCAGTTTGAATGATCAGACTCCACACGCGTAGAAGCAACAGGATGCAGAGGACATGCTGATTATGTTGTAAAAATATGACAATTGAAATGACAATAATTTAGATTTTTTTATGCAGAGTTCTTAAAAATCAATGGAATAAAAACACACACAACACAGAAACAGGATTCAGAAGCAAGGAGGCAAATGATGCAAAATAATTAATTTTGTCACATCAAGTAGCTTACACACCTACGCTCATGCAATGTGCAAATAAGACACACAGACTCACAAGACACACACACACTCACATACACACACACACACACGCAGACGCAGATCTGCAGCTGCTTGTTAGATGGCGCCTAGATGTTGCATATCTCAGCCCTGCAGCTGTGTGTGGATACTGTGTGCACGAAGAAAGAAAAGGAGGCTCCGGTTGTTTCATAAACAACTTCATATTCTTCACTTAAGCAGTAAACAGTTAATGATCTAATTCTTTGGTGTAACACACTCACAGTGGGCTGTTAAAAATTTTGCACGCAGATACATTTCATGAGGCTTTGTTATTGGGTTTGGGGGATTCCTGCTCAACTTTTATACAGTTTCTTTATCACAAAGGATTTCCTTGTTCCTCTGGGTGCAAAAACCTGCACAGCACTCCCAAAGCAGCAAAAGCTGTTGGCTTCAGATCAAAGCTAACAACAAATTGCAGGTGACACATTCCTACCGAAAATATGGTAAACGAAATGCGACAGTTGAGCTGATTCATTCCTTTGCTACTGTCAAAACATTACCTTTTTAACCCCCCCCAAAAATCAGCTCACACTTCAAAGTATAATATGGTAAATCTGATGCAAATAAATGTTCAGACTGGCTTTGATCATGTTCTCAGGGAAGGAACCGTAGGTAGTTTTTCTCATCCTGTTGTTGTCAAATAATGAATGAAGCTTTGAGTTTTTCTAACACTTTGTAACAACAAAGCTCCATTTGATTCTCAGACATGAGGATATTCAACACCCACTGACCTGCAGTCAGCTCTGAAATATATGTATGTGTGAAAAAGATGAGCGTAGAGGAACCCTTTAATACTTTAATTTGTCATTATTGGTGATAACTATTTAAAATAGATAATGAATACTTCTTTGTTTTGTTTTTTAGAACCCTTCATTTGTTTTGTAGTTTTTTTAGGTGCCTAAAACGCACACCACGGTTGGTTTGAGAAATAACAGACCTAAATTATGGCTTTTTATAAGAGAAATAAATGATAAAAAAGCATAATTTGTTTTTGTTCTGTAAGTCAGAGTAACTTATAGAGCTTTAAAAAATTATTTTTTTTCTCAGCACAGCCAATTAATTTATTGTGTGATTTAACATTTCCTATTTGTCAACTGTATTTTTGGAAATGCAAATATAACGTTAAAAACATTAGATTATATTTGTATTATTATGATGGAAATTTGTTTATTAGGTAACAAGTTTTTGGTAATTATTACCGTTTATATCAACATAAATTTTGATATAGAGAATATTGTGATGTCATTATCCAAGTGACGCATGGCCTTTTAAATTGAAAAAGGCATTAAATATTTTAAAAATCTTTCAAAAATCTAAATTGATAGCAATTGAACTTTAATTTGAATTAAATAAAGTAGATCAAGTTAAAAAACAAGAAAGATTTTCTTTATTTGTAATTGTAATGGAAATTGTTATCATTTAAATTGTTTACAGTAAAATTATGTAAGTTGGTGATGTTACACATTCCTGTTCTAGGTTTTAATTAACAATGTTTATAAACATTTCTGATTGATTGACAGTCTGTTTTTGTGACAGATTAACAGCCTGTTTGTCAGTCTGTGTGTGCATCTGTGTGTGTGTGTGTGCTTGTGCGTGTGGCTGTGTGTGTGTGAGTGTGTGTTTGTGTATACAAACTTTGTTCGCAGTCTTGCTTGCGTGTGTACCAAAGGTAAGCTTCCGTCAGAGGAAAGTTGAGGTTTTTTGTCCGTTTACAGTGCAAAGAACAGAAAGCTGACAAAGTGATTTTAGGCAGAGTAAAGAGTTGAGTGTCAATCTGAATCCCCCTCTAAGCACACTTACACAAACATGCGCACACACTCACACAAGCACACACACAAATGCAAACGCATGCAAACACGCAAGCACACCCCCGAGCACACACACACACACACATTCACACACACAGAATCAGAGTATGTTGTAATAAACTTGGTCCATGATGAAACCTTTCCTTTATTTTTTTCCATTTTTTGACTTTCTCAGTATATGATAATGAACATATATCTATATTTCCTTCTTTTGAATATATGGTCATACATATTAATGACTGTTTTTCAGACTTGTTCAATGATTTTTATTATATTAGCAAGCCAAGATGTAGTGCTCTTTGTTACCGTTGACAAGTTTGTATCAAAATTGATGACATTTCGTCCTACATTCAGACGGATGTCCTCACATCAGACCTATGAATGCATCACAATTTCTTTTTACTGTGATACTTAGAAGCTTCAGTTGTTTGTATGTCAATGCAAACAAAATGTTTTTTTAAGTGGTGTGACAGTCATTGATAACACTGAGTGCTAATTAAAAGACTTAAATCAGGCCAGTCTCTGTGTGGCAGCATCTCGATATACTTTGCGGAAGCGTGGGAGGTGGCACTCTTTTACTTTTGCCAAGAGACCAGAATATTTCCGTCACTTCATATCTACTGTACTCAAAACTCTCTACACTATCTGGGACACAATGTAATGATTTTAAGATTTTAACATTTTTCAATGACTGGACTGGTGGTTCTGCTTAAATGATCTTACTTTAGTATTGTTATGGTCATGCAGCTTTGTGTTGTGTTTTTCATAGTTGGTTTTATATCGTATGGTTCTCGTGGAGCATGGCGGCAATAGAAAATATTCCAATTTTCATAATGCAGTAACACTAAGGAATGGTACTTGGAAAGAGCAAAGTAGAGAGCAAAATGAATCTTTATTTAAACTATCAGCAACATGCTCATTAGCACGTAAGACCCAGAGTAAAATATCTTTATGTCCCCAAAACTTTACCCAGCTCTTTTTTTTTTTCAGATCGACCACACAAGTTTAAAATGCTAGAAGCTTTTTAAGGAAAAATTTACTCCATTAAATCACAGAAAAACATGACTTTACAGCAAGAACATATTCAGCTTTTTATGACTGTTAAGATTCATATACAAAGCAATTATTTTTGATACTAAACCTGATTAGCTTAACCTTATGGTATTTAAACTGCATTAAATTAGCTAAACAGTTAGTGCTTTTTTTCCTTAGCAAGCTTAGCAAAATTCCATGTTTTAGGTTATATGCCTTCCTACTCACAGTTGATATAAGTCACTGTATCTCCTGACCGAACACCGTGGTCGGATTTCAGCCTATATGCACATTTTTTCACCCTAACTTGCTTAAAACAGAACATTAATATTTCCACAAGTTAAACTAAAGACTGCAGACTAAAATGCCTGTTCATTGTTCATACTGTTTCCTGAGTATTTAATCTCATGGCATTGTTTGCATATGACATGTGCTTTGTCTGTATTTGCTCCAAAATCCAAAATCCAAATATTTCAACGATGCTGATTTATATCAAAAGAAGCATAAAAATCATCGTTGCCTTGTTCTCAATATCTTCTTTACACTGTAACAATGACCCAGACATGTTATGGTAATTTTTTTTAAATAAGGTGTTAAAGTTGACAGTAGTATCTGTTTTTAAATATCTCGGTGTAGCAATTGATATTCATATTGCTTTAAAACTAGTAAGTTATGTGAAAGTTATCTAGTGATGTAATGAAATTTAACTTGTCATATTCTCTGTTTATCAGAAAATGTTAAACTACAAAGGCAGCAACACTGTATTTGAATGCCATGTTCATGTCACATCTGTCATAATGTTTGACTTGCCTGGCACAAGCCGGCTTTTCTTCTCTCAGACCTGTACAGTCTGTGTGTCACCAGACTCTTGAGGTGCTTACAGGAAACCGAACACCATCTCCATTGTTAATGCCTTAAAAAAATCACAACTTGCAGAGCTAAGAGAATCTTATCAGTCTCATCGAATGTACAGATGCTTGTCGCATCTATCCTCCTCCCACAACTCAATTCTTTTATGAAGCAGAAAACAGCCCATGATACAAATGTTAGGTGTGTGACAAGAAGGGATTGTACAAAAAAAGAGAACTGTCAGCTCACACATCGAACAGTCTGCCAACGGTTAGACTGTGACACATATCGTTCTTTTATAATCAATTTAAAAATCATGATTAAAAGACAATCAAGTATCTGACCAAACTCTAACTTCGAATAATGCTTTACTGAATGTTTTATATTTGCTTTTGAGTGTTTAACGTGATCTTATGAAGTGTACGATCTATGCATAGTGTTGCTGTATCTTTTTTTTTTTTTTATTTCTTGCCCTTTGTAGCTGCCATGACTACTGTCCTGAGACTAAACTGGCACTTTAACAGAAATCTCTGTCAATCTGCATTGTCCCTAACTAACTTTTTACTCTTTTAGTCAGTAAATGAAGGCTGATCTTAAAGTTGATGATCAATGCTTTCATTTTTGGCTTGACTTCATTTAACACTGATTATGTTGGATTGTTGATTGTTAAATCTATCTTTATATTGATCCCAAATGACAAATTGTTACGTATTTGTATATGTAAAACAATCTTTCAGCCATCTTTTCACCATCTTTCAGCCACAGCACTAGGCACAATGATCCCTTCTCTGTCACTGAGAAAAGAACGGTTTGGGTCTTTTTTGGTGTTGTTATCTCTCTCATGCGTGCACAGACACCAGGAGATGCTTGGTTTGATTGGTAAAGGCCTGTGGCCAGAGACAACCAAGTAAGAAAAAAAAAACTCACAGGAGTTGCTGGCTCTCATTGAAATCTGTCGTTAAGTTCATTTCCACTGTGTGTGTTGATAGTCTAATGCCATCAAAGGCAGATCATTTTTAGTTTCAGTAAGTCAACTTTGCTTCAGATAGCATGCTGTCATGTTTACTTGGTTGAGAATTATCAAAACTAATTACATGGAAAGTTGTTGGCGGAGCAGTGCGTGTGATTGCAGTGTGTGCTTGTGTTTGTGAGTGCGTGCTTGTGTGTATGAACAGTGAAAGGTTGTGGGTCACGGTGGATTTCCTGTTGTTTGAGGTTGACAATCAGAACTGAAATAGCAAAAAAACAGAGACCACCCATGTTCTCACTGCCTCCTTTGCACTGCCGAAAAACATGCAATCACACACACATTTAGTCAAAACTACGTAACTTATTATTTAACTTAATAAGCAATACAATGATTTAAAGCTTTCATAAAAGGTTTCTGTTGAGAGGTTCATTTGAACACATTTTTTCAGTACTCTTTCATGGTACCAGCATCTGGTCAAAGCTGTGACATAATCTAATTCTTATCTTGGGGAATCTTGAGGTGATTCAACCACCTTTGTTATTTAGCTGTGATTTTATCAGTTGTTCCTTGAGTGCTTTCTGCTGTAATCATATTTGGTGCCTTACATCTGCCATTAAAAAGTGTGTTTAACCTCAGACCTTCTGTCCTCCTCGGGAGTCTTTAGGTGATCCCTGTGGCATCCGAAAAAGAGGGCACACACTGACACACTAACACACACTCGTGAACAAATCTGACACAGTTACACACGGAAATACTACTTCATATAAGCATCAAGTCACAGACGTGACAATGACACCTTCATTGCTTTTGTGAAAGGAGAGGAGATGACAAGACTTGATAAAAAGAGATTATTTAGTGAGAGAAAACCAAAAAAAATGACAGCGTCGTACGCTCTGCTTCCTGTGTGAGTGTCATCAATCAGTGTTACTATAAGTATGCTGAATAATGTAAATAATGAGAATGTGATGCTCAGTCCTCTATTGTTTTAATAGAGAAGTGTTTGTAAGGACAAGCTGTAAAACTGTTCATCAAGAAAGCATCTATGATGTCTGAATGAATCAAATGAAATCTGATTGTGACAGAAATCACCACTAAGCAAAAAGCCTGAGGGCTGTGAGAGTTTACACAGACAGCAGGGGCATGGGGGAGTTTGGGGGGGGAGGGGTTGGCCATTACTGGCAGTGATGAAGGAAGGAGAGTGCATTACTGGCAGCTGTGTCCTTTATGAGCGAGACAGAGAAGGATTCACAGAGAATGAAATGACATGAAAGAGGGACACTCAGAGCGAAAGAGAAGCCAGTCAACCACTTGAAAGCACTCTGAGGTTGACACCTTCGTATTTTCTGCCTTTCTCCATTTGCAAATATTCCACGTCCTCAGAAGACTCTCTCTCTCTCTCCTTGCCGTATTTGATGTTATTTTGTTCATTTTTTTTTATTAAGGCAGGAGGTGTTGGGGAGGAAAATACCTTTGGTTTACTTTGGTCACACAGCAACTGATAGATGTTAAAGGGGAAGTACAGCAGATGACTTAAGTTCTCACAGTGGGAATCAATCTCCTGTTTACTTCTTTGAGCAAATATATGCAGTGTCATTATGTTTTTGCTTGTTTTTCTTCAGTAAACTATAGAGATAGAGATAACTTAATACACTTTTGTCCAATCAAGATTAACTCTTGCGCTGTTAAGTTATGAGATTATACACTGCTGACATCTGATTGAAAAAATCTGAGCTAATAGGTTCATTGTACAGCTATACAGTGGTGGATAGAGTCTTAAAAATGTATCCTCATGTAAAAGAACAACTAATTCCATTAAAAATAAATATAAGAACATAGCTTAAGTTTGCTTCTTCATGACAAAAAGAGAAAGGAAATAACTGTTTGGTTTTTTTTACTGATGAAAATAACAAAGGTACTTGTTTTTTTGCATGTGTGGTTCAGGTGTTATGTCTCTCATGCTGTGTGACCTGAGTGACTGTGAAGGGATGCCATTGTGGGAGAAACTGAAAAGGGGCTACATCTGAAAATGCTTTTGCTTGTGTGTTTCTTCAGCCCAGATTGAAGTTATCCCATGCAAGATCTGCGGTGATAAGTCCTCTGGAGTGCATTATGGCGTCATCACATGTGAGGGCTGCAAGGTGAGATAACAGCATCTGACATATACCCACTGCACAGACCTATCTGATTAAAAGGAGCAGTTTAGCATTTTTTAAAACATAGTTTGCTCTCTTGCAAAAGAGTGAGATGAGACAATAAATTACATTCTTTTGTCTGTGCATTTAATATGAGGCTACAGTTAGCCAGTTAGCTTATTTTACCATTAAGAAACAGCTAGCTTGGCTCTTGTAAAGCTCACTAATCAACATATTTTGTTTCATAGATCCGTGCAAAAACATCAACAAAACAAACAAACACACAAACAAAAAAACGAAACTGAAGTGTAAGGACACAGCATGGTTTTTGTGGAGTGTCATATGTTTCACTATCTCTTGACTGGGTTACTTCTTAGAGTCGCCAGACCCAGGCTGTCTGTTTCCTCCTGAGACAACAAGCTAAGCTAACTGGCTGTTAGCTCCAGCCTCACACTGAAAATACATATATGAGAGCTGTATGAATCTGTTAATTTAAAGGTTCATGTGTTCAGGATTCAGAGGGATCAATTTGTAATTTGTCAGGAAAGTAATTTATTATTTAAATGTAGGTTTTCAGTGTATAGTTTCCTTGAGAATATGAATTGTTGTGTTTCCATTAGCTTAGAGAGAGCCTTTTATATCTACAGTGGGAGCAGATCCTCTTCACAGTGTCTGCCATTTTTCTACCAAAACAGACAAAAACTGGCTGTAAAGAGGGTCTTTTACACATTTTTACGAGTTATGTGGCCACCATAGGTTCTCCAACAAGCTTGAAAGGGGAGGGTCAGCAGAAGGATAATTAGTGTGCATATGCACTGCAGGATGTGACTAAATCCTACAGACTGGACCTTCTAATCTCATCAAAAACACAAACAAGCATATTTCTCAAAATGTTGAACTATTCCTTCAATAAATAAAAGCAGGACAGTTAAATTAAATATTGTGTTGGTATCAGCATATTATATTGCAGCTGATAAGTAGCAAGAAGTGTAAGCTACGTCAAAGACATGTTTTGTGGTAATTTTAGAAACATTTAGAACAATTTAGAAACGTCACGCTTGTTTTTCACTGAATGGTTGATGTCCAACTTGAACCTGTTAACCATGCTGTTCCCACTCCTCAGGGATTTTTCCGGCGCAGCCAGCTGCCTACTGTATCCTACTCCTGCTCCAGGCAGAGCAACTGTCAGATCGACCGGGCCAGCCGCAACCGCTGCCAACACTGCCGTCTGCAGAAGTGCTTGGCACAGGGCATGAGCAGAGATGGTGAGACACTAACACACTCACACTGACAAACAAACAGACACTTACAGTGTAAAACACTTCATAGTATTTCTTTTTTACTGAGTGTATACTCTCTGTCCTACTCAGCGGTGAAGTTTGGGCGGATGTCCAAACGTCAGCGCGACTCTCTGATAGCTGAAGTTGAGAGGCACCGACAGCAGCAGCAACAGCAGCAGCTCCAGGGAGACGCCCAGTCTGTCTTGTCTTTTTCCACCAAGACCCGTCAAGACCGCTCCCCACAGCTCCTCCAGCCCATGGCCTACTCTTTCACTGGGGATGCCGAGCTGCTGCCCTACACCGCTGATGTCCACCCATACCTGGTGTCCTCCCCGAGTGAGTCACAGATGTCAGGTATGATCTACCGAGGCTCTGGTGTCTCTCCCACATCCAGATCCCAGGGGAGGGGGGACAACAGTGGTCACCCTGACTTAAGAGGTGAGGTACTTGTGTGCTTGCACATTTCACTGTGTGCAGCTACCTTCATCCTCCTCTTCCTTATGTGTCTGCCATCTCTGTTCCTCGCATCAGGATTTGACTCCAGACAACCATCTCATGAACTGATGGCGATTCATTCCTACAATCCACTGGAGGATCCTTACAGCCTCTATCCTCACTCTCTGAGAAACATAGGTAAGAAAGCAGCACAATAGGCCAGCATTCCTAAAAGTGTAGTGTGTTTTTAATCTTAAAAAGTGTTTTCATTTTTTCTATTTTTTTGCTTCAGATGAGCTGTGTGCCAGCATTGTGCGTTCCCACAGAGAGACCAGCCAGTACAGAGTGGAGGAGCTGCAGGCCCTCAGATGGAAAGTGTTCAGCAGAGAGGAGATCCAAGCCTACCAGAGCAAAGTAAACCAACTGTTTCTTGAATCTCAGGCCTTCCTCCCGCATTTGTGCAGTCTCAAAACAAAACACGCCATCTCAGATGGCTTCAGGATAAGGCTGCTTATGAATCGTCAAAGAGAAAACCAGAGAAAACACTTTTCATCATCACTTCACCCCTCAACGTCTTCTTCCTCTTTGATCACACAGGAAGCTTATGTTTAATTTCAAGTTAAAGACTTTGCTAATCCTCTTAAAATGCCTCTCAGCAGCTCAGGATATGGCTTAAAAAAATCTAAAAACAGTAAATATAAAGATGAATTACGGATACTTGAATTGCTAAATTTATAGACAGAGCAGTATGATGATTGAATGCCAGTGGGGATGAGTTTGAGGTTATGTTGCAGAAAACTAATCTATCCTCCAATCTTTTATTTCTATTGTAATCTTGCTTTCAGTCAGTGGATGAGATGTGGCAGCACTGTGCCATCCGGCTGACTGATGCCGTGCAGTACGTGGTGGAGTTTGCAAAACACATCCCCGGCTTCCGCATGCTCAGCCAAAATGACCAGATTGCTCTCCTGAAGACTGGTGAGTTTATCTATCACTTATCAGAGGAAACCTTCAGTTACAATCTAATCAAATCTGCTCAATCTCTCTTTCTTTGCTCAGGCTCCATGGAGGTGGTTCTAGTCCGGATGAGTCGGTCCTTCAACACAGAGAACAACACTGTCTTCTTTGATGGGAAATTTGCTGGGGCCGAAGTCTTCAAGTCTTTGGGTGAGGGTCTCTCTCCGTCTTGCTCTGTACCTGTACCGCAACAGAGTGCTGAAACCATGTGTGCATTGAGCACAGCATATACATACGGGGTTTTTATCAGGGCTCTGTGGTTTCTTTTCTTGCAGCATGCGGTGATTTAATCACAGCGGTGTTTGACTTTGCTCATGGCATGTGCGCTCTAAAGCTCACTGAGCACCAAATTGCTCTCTTCAGTGCTCTGGTGCTGATCAACACAGGTAAGACTGACTCACATGTTGCATTTCATACCTGAAACATAAAACAGTGGGGGGACATTTTAGTTCAGTTGGTTATCAGCAGGATAAAAAAAACCTATTTCAAGCTTTGCACTCTCCATCAGGTAACACACGTTTTTATTTTGTTGATTTTTTTCTTTTTATTTTCTTTCTTTTTTTCCTTGTTTTCTACATTTAGATTTACAGTTATTTCAGGCTAAATTCACTTTTCAAAGACACTCCTTAGCTTTCAGTAAACAGATCGCACAGCTTATTAAAAGACAAGTCAACCTTTTTAACATCTTTTATGTCACATTTCGCCCTGTGGTTTCATTCTCATTCATTAATTTACTCATTTTCATTCCCATACAGTTAGACTCTGCCTACTTGTGGTTGTCAGTAGACTTGATACATTATCACACAGTGAACATGGACTATTCACATAAATTGAGATGTATATAAGTCCATGCGCAAGTGTTAAACCCTGGTAGAAAAATAAACTTTTGCTTTGTTTTGTCTTTCCATGCAGATCGTCCATGTTTGGAGGATAGAGGCAGAGTTCAGCGAGTGCAAAGAAGCGTGGAGTTAGGCCTCACACACATTCTACACCGAGACAATCAAAACGCTCTAATGCACAAGGTACACACTCTCATTAATCTTTTTATTGTCAAAAGGCAGAAGAAAAAAAGAAAAGATATCATTCTAGATGTACATGTTCTTCACTGTATACTAGAAAATGGACGTCTGAATGTGTCTGTCTCCTCCCTGCAGCTGTACCAGAGGATGGCAGTGTTGCGTTCACTGTGCAGTCTGCACATGGAGAAGCTGCGCTGGTTCAGTCAGCGCTACCCGCTCACTGCTCACTCTTTGTTCCCTCCCCTCTACAAGGAGCTGTTCGCCTCCGAGGCAGAGCTGCTGCCGGTGAACGCTCACTGAAGATTCACTAGAATATGCAAAGACAAACACAAACACATTATTTTAAGTCTCATCATTACGTCCTCACAGAATCTATTTTTCTAATAATGAAAGAAATAAGAAAAGTAAAGTAATTGTAGTGTCTTAAATATTAGATGAGTCCCAGCAGAGCTTTTTTTTTGGTAGATTGTGTCAAAAATAAATTTCAATATTTTGATAGCTTGAAACTATTTTGATTATTCCAGGGAAACATGCAGTTTCTTGTTCTTTGACATTACGTTTTCAGTGGGATTCATTTTCTCTCAGGATGAGCTGTTGTGATTCTGTCCTGTTGCAGTTACTGTGTGTCACAGTGTGTTCAGACATACAGATTCAAAGAGGCAGTAAACAAGTCATCATCAACTGAAACTTAAAACCTGTATTTCAGCAAAAACCCTATTTTCAGAAAGCAAGTCACAATCCACTTTTACACAGCCTGTCATAGGCTAAATATGTCCCAAAAGAACACATTGTCATGTAAAAGGCTATGTGTAATATTTAATCACCGACTAGAGCACACTTCCTCAAAACTTTCTTCAAGTGTGGCTAAAAATATGTAGCCAAGTTCTCGGATGCATTACAAACACGGTGTTTGTAATGCACAGGTCCCATACAGTCCTGTGGTCAGGATTCCTGGTTTTCACTCAGGCGGCCTGAGTCAGCTCTGGCTTTGAGTTTTGTCACTCAACATTTTTTTGCTGTAATACAATCTTGTACTTCCATAGCACTGTTTAAAGTAGACGTCAACCCTGCACATGTGGCGCATACAGTACACAGTACTAATTTGACCTCTATATAGGAGCGGTGCTGAAATTGGTGCAAATTAAATCTTCCTGTTTATGTTTGTGCAATCTTCTCTGACGTCCTGCAGCGATAACCAGTTGTTTCCAAACCAGCCAGAGTTTCTCTCAGTCTGTCAGACGCCTGCACGATGGGCTACACCCAGAACAAAACCTTCCTGATTGCCATCAGATCAATTATTGTTTGATTATACTGTTTCACTAATGTTTGTTATTTGAGGGTAAAT
>JAPZDY010000025.1:13134158-13160153 GCA_029783645.1 Ctenochaetus hawaiiensis
GTTATTTGAGGGTAAATAAATTTATTGCATAACAAGCACAGTTCACCTTGACTGTTTCTGAATTCAGTCCAATTGGATCCAAGTGTGAAATGCGTTCATAATCAATGATAAACACACCCAAACAACAAGAGAGAACCTGCCTCTTTGTTTCTGCATCTCTATAGAAATGCCTCTCCTCAGGTTGATGTTGTTACAGACTGATTGATAAGTCCCACAAGGCAGCAGTACCTCTAAAATTGTATCCTTGGTGTTTGAAGAAATCTTTACAGGCTTTTATATCTTTTTGAGCTTTGAAAAGATGTTGCATTAAAATGTAGACACAAAAATGTTTGATTAAAAAATGTGGAGATACAGTAGACGTCTCTTCCTCTGTGTGCAAACCCTTCCTCTTTTCAGATTAACTTGTGTATGTTTTGTTTTCTCTACATATCTTTGAATTAAGCCATCAGTAAAGAGAAAAGGAAGAAAGGTTGCAGCATTAAGTACTGTGTGTGCAGATGTAGGCCTCCATGTTCCTGGAGGTTATAATAAAGATATTTCTGTTATCTTTAATAAACTGCCTAAGCTGTGAGACCAAGCATATGTGGTAAATTCATTTGAGGCTTTGTGGAGAAAAAAACTGGAACATGAACAGTTGTGTAATGCAAAAAACCTTAAACTCAGCAATAAACAGTTTAGTCATAGATGTAACTCTGAGGTAATAAGCGTGATTAATCGTTTGGGGTTGCATGTTGAGGAACATCTTGACATAAAACAGAATGTGTTGCTAAGGAAGAAAGAAGCAAATTAGAAGACTGAGTCAATTCTATGTGGTAAATATGACAAATCCACAAAGAATTTATGTTGAATATACCTCAAGTCAAGCTAGAAAATGAGGTTTCTGACCTCATTTTGAGTGCAGTTGTTTGCTAAAAAGCAACTTTCCTAACAACCTCAATATGCAATGATGTTGCTTTCATAACTCAGTTGGTTTTGAAACATCAGGGTAACAATTCCTTTTCTCATTGTAAAAAGAGGACAAATGCAGTACAACTCTGTTTATTTAATTGCTATATTAGTGGGAACTCTGTCGCCCATAGTTATTCTTTTAATTTCCTCTCCTGTGAATACTCCTGGAAATAAATTAAACATCAAACACAAACAGTCTGTATTGTCAACTTATGCTTTTATTTGACCTAAAAAAAAAATCAGCAGGTCTACAGCCTAAAAGCAAGGCAAAACTCTGACTGTAACTGCATTCGATTGCCTTGATATTTACATGACTGTCTTTGTCCATTAAGAGTATAAGAAATAGAGAGCCTGAGTTTGTTTGCTGTTCTCTGCTTTCTGACCTCCTGAGGGGAATTTCTTCAACTTCTGAATAGTTCCTGGACCCCCATCACACACAACCACAAATTGAAAGCTTTGATTGTTACATCCATTGTATATGATGGGAAAGAGCTGTGGGCAGAGCAGCAAAGACAGGATAATCCTCACAGTGGCCTACAGAGAGCAAAACATGGAGATTCATTAAATTATGGTCCGCAGCTGCACAGGGAATTATTCTTTGGTATGATTTAGCTTTTTCATGAGAACATGGTGGGAGGGATCGTGTAGAGGTCACAGTCTGTCTCGACTGGAATGTTTGAGACCATGATAACCCTGAATCTAAACTCAGAGTGAGATAACAAGGAATTAAAGGCCTTAAATATCTAAGCACATGATAGATCCCAAACACAGGTTTACATTCTGTTGTAAACATGGTTATTTCTGCTGTAAGAAATGGAACTGCAGATTTTTGGCACTTCACAATGGTTTAAACACAGGATGGAAATGTAGGATCCTGCCTTTTCTGGACCCGCACTTAAGACTGGATATCTCAGTCTCTGCTGCTTTGATTTTTAATTATTTGTTTTCATATCTTATCTATACAGTCCTCACGAAAGAGGAATAATTAATCACTAATTAGTCTTTTAAAGGGACATTACAATTTACTTAAAAACTGCAGCAACAGTGTTTCACTATTTTAATATATTTAAAGACAGCAAACAATCATATCGCTATTAAAGCCATTAAAACATTGCATTCAAGGTAAATAATAGTTTAATGGGTTTGATTTGAAAATCTGTTTGTATCACACAAAGGTGCTTAAAAATAAGATTTTTTTTCAGGTTGGATATTTTAACAGCGCTTACAAACTTACTTACTTACAAACTTGATCAACTGAATAGGCCTATTGTAAGTAAGAAATGCTCCAAATGTGTAATAACAATAATTAACCATTTCAACAGCAAAATCAAAGATAATTTCAATAATTACTTTGCATCACTGACTTGTTTGTGTAGGGAATAATTGGCAGCTTGGCCTGATGGCAGATGAGGGAGTGATGGGTTAATTGCTAAAAGACTTGTCATGTTCACACACGCGCTCGAGCTCAGCGAGCTTTTCCCAGACACTAAATCATAATTTTCGATCCAAAAGCACCCTGACAGCACCTTGGATCTGGCCGAACTGTGAGTCATGTCAAAAAACTTCCTCTCCTCCCTCTTTTCCTCACTCCGCCTCATCCCCAAGAAACACCACAACAACCATAAAAACTGTTCGCCCGGTTGCGGGTTTCGCTCAGACGGACAGCACGGAAGCTTCAGCCGGACCAATTACCGGGCCCGTCTGTGCGCTGCCCCAGCCGAGCGTGTTTGCGTGGGCGGCCTTTGCTTACTCCGCCAGGAGACTCATCAGCAGCGGGACAAACTGTCCGGGACGGTCGCTAAAAAGTTTGCAATGGGCTTCTCTTGGGCTCTGGTGTGCTCCACCGCATTTATGCTGGTTTTATTGAGCTCAGCATCCAAGGGTTGGTACTCTTATTCTTCCTTTTCTCCTCCGTGTTGTTGCTCTGAACTCATAAAATGTTGTGTTTGCCTTTTGGCTGGTAGCCGGGCTCCATTTTTGTTCGGCTGAGCTGCATGTAAGTGCGTTTATTTGACCTGTAGACCTACTGACATTAAACACCGAGCTACAGAAAACATATAAAGGAATTTTCTAGGTTATACATGTCTGTTTTGGTGTCTCCAGAGGTGGATTGTCAAGGTATTCTAATCTTACGTTCAAATGCTTTTCCTACACTTTTGAGTTGCTTGACAGTTTAGCCTAATACCTGTGAAGTAACAGAATATGATATATTGATACATAAAACTAACAGTTAATATAAAATACTAAAAATAAATTCCACCTCACCCAGCAACAACTTAACAATTAGTATTCGTATATTATGTTTAATATTACTGATATAAAAATACTGTGTGATGAGTTTTTTTTTCTTTGTAGTAATACTTCAAAGGTTAAAATTCCCATGAAGGGTTTTGGAGTATTTTTACACTTTGGCATTACCTGTAATATTTAGGAAGAAGCAACACTTCTTGCGCCACCACTGGCTGGCTCTCAATATTGTTTGTGCGCTAAAGGAAACAAATGAAGACTTGCATAACTTTGTCTGGCATTTCGCCTTTCTTACTCTTTTTTTCCAGATGAGGCCATCATCGAGCAGCGTGAAGTCACCTTTGACCTTGACAAAATCATGCAAGGTGCCTGTGTTAACATACTAGTGCAGAATCTCAACTGTTCAGCATTTGGCATTTGGTCGGCTCTTGCTACCTCAAGAGGCTGTTTTAGGGTTAGGACTCTTGAGTTTTTGATTTAAGTACCAGGAGTACTTAGATGATTTTATTCAATAGGCTCAGTTGGCTCATCTCAAGGAGTGCCACATAACCTTTAAAAATGGCTGTGATTGTCTTCTAGGGCTCTAGATGGAGCTTTTCAATGCTAAAAAAATAATCCAAATGATGTCTTGATGTGATCACTAAATCCTTACAGTTCCCCTCAGAGTCTAGATTAAAAGTAACATAAGATGCACAGAGTGCTTATAGCCTAAAACATGAATGTCGTTATTGTAGGTTGCATTCAATACAGTATTCCTTTTTAGATAAATTGTTTTCAAATTTCATATCTTGCAGATATGCAAAATCCGGATTTGATGCAGAGAGAGGTGGACCCGTTAGAATTCTTTAACCCAATGGGTATGTTTTCTTTTTATCTTTTGTCAAGAAACTTGTTTTGACAAAGCTTCATATCTGCTTTTAACATTCGCCACTGTGGCAGCTCAAAATAATGAATCCCACAACCACAAGTCTATTTGACAACATCTTATGCTTGTTTTCTTTTTGTAGAGTGTCCAATAAAGCAGGCCCTCCACCCTATCTATCTATTCTTTTATCCTTTTTCATATTTCTTGTGAGTCCAGCAACTTTATGGTGGCATGCTAAATCTTTAGAGTTTCCCTGCACAGAGTTCCTATGACCTGGGACATGACTGTAGTTAACGTATGTCACATTCAGTACAGTGTTGTTTTTTAGATTAATTGTATTAAAATCCATTTCTTGCAGATATGCAAAATCCAGATATGATGCAGAGGGAGGTGAACCCGTTGGATCGCTTTGACCCAATGGGTACGTTGTTTTGTCTGTTGTTGGGACCTTGTTTTGACAAGCTTCATATCCGCTTGAAGCATTTGTCATTGTGGCAGCTCAAAATAATGAGTCACACAACCACAAGTCTATTAAACATCATCTTGTGTTTGTTTTCTTGTCATAGTTTCCCATAAAGCAGGCACTCTATCTATCTATCTATCTATCTATCTATCTATCTATCTATCTATCTATCTATCTATCTATCTATCTATCTATCTATCTACTCTTTGCTAATGCTTCTCTCTCATTCTCATTCTCATTCTCATTCTTGTCTTTCCTGCATTACTCAACCAAATATTGAGAAAATACTCAAAATGGACTCTTTAATAATGCAGCCTTTTTACTGTCAGGCGGTTCCAGACCAGGAGTCTTGACACCAAGAGGAAGTTTGTATCTGTTTTCCATTCTTCCTTTTCAGTTTGCATTTACTTCATCTGTACTACCTACTATTATAAAAGTGTCAGATAACAGGATGATTATTGTACTTTCTTTCAGGTAGACCAAGTTTCGGGCCTCGCTCTTTCGGTGGTCCTATCCCTGCGCTGGACTATCCCGTTCAGTTCCCCCCTGCCAGACCGTCCTCAGACAATCTCCAAGCTATCTGTCAGCATGGAGACCACCGTCCCCGCTATCCAGACTCCTACTTTCCGGTCTCTGGTTTTGGCCAGCTGAGGCGAAGGGCCACAGCTATCAATAACATAGAGTCCTGGTTTAGTATTTGCTGCAGAGACTATGAGAACTGGGGACAGGAAATGACCCTGTGTTGCGCCACACAGGCGGTGAGTTTTCGCCACAGCTAATTCAGCAATATAAACGATGATGTGATATCCTGTGCCTTCTCATTCTAATTCTGCTTCTCTTTGTTTATTTCTCCTTGTTGGTTTTTTCCAATCCCATTTGTCACAGCTTACTTGTTGTGTCAACAAGCAATACAGCCTGATGAAGAACACATTTATTACTTATGCACTGTGGACATTGTTTTATCCCAAAACAACATGATGTAGTGGTTTGATGTTATCTTAAGGATATGTTCAAAGGCTCCACAGGTCACTAGCTGTTTATGATTCACAGATGCAAAGAGATAAAAAATGCACTCAGATGTAAAGGACGTTGCTAGAAAGTAACGGAGTCTCAGTACTGATCACTAAATTAGGTATTATTAGTGCATAGACTTGTCTACCAGCCGATACTTTGGCCAACATTTTTTAGCCTTGGCATCAGGACAACCTTGGTTCTGGAGTTATATACACATTCCAAGCACTGTGTTTTTGGTGCATGTTTTTATATAACCCTGATTATAAAAGGCCATGAAACATTCCTCAAATTGCAAAGATGATGGTGCTTGCATTTCTAAAACAAAGTTGAAGGCCTTAGGCACTTCCAGTTGATAGGCCCATTATATTCTGCCCATCTTGATGTCACAGACAGGCCTTGGCATGAGCACCAGTGGAGCTGTCTGAGGGCAGGCATCAAACCTGACACAAACTCTTCAGAAACTCTAAAGAAGCACTTAAATCTTATTGCCTTCCTCTTACCTTGTTTGTTTTTTAGTTTTGGTTAGGTATGTCTAAGGATGCTCTACTTAATTGCAGGGGACTCATTCACTCAAAATACAGCCTCAGGCCTGCAGACATTATGTCACTATTAAAGGATTTAATTCACCCTGACTGTCTGTGGTATTTTTCTGTACTACAGTGGGAGCTGTCAGTTGAAGCCTTCTGTAAGGAGGACTCCTCAGTAAAGGATCGTCTTTATAGCTGCTGCAAGCAAACCGGCGTCGACAGGCTAAACTGCTTCCATAACGACGCTTCAAACCCAAGCTACGGGCCAACAGAGGAGCTGCCAGTGTCAGTGCCACTGCCTCCCTCTACTGTCAGCTTCAGCTTTAACCACAACGCTTGCCAGAGGTATGCAGGGAGATTAATGAAATGAGCACCTTTAAAAATGCTGATATTCTCTATCATTAACATACAAAATTCAAGAGTAATAACACAGGTTTTACATTTCTTTTAAGCCCACTCAGCTACTGCTGAAAGACACTAAACAATTTATACTCTTATGGAGAAGACAAAACCAGAAGTTTCTGTAGCATCTTTTAGTGAGTTGAACCACTGCTTAAATAATGATCATGTTCAGCAAAATGTGCCTTTGTTTTTTTGTCTAGAAACTAATAAAAACATGTTAATCTGTTGCACTGGGAGAAATATTCCTTCATTACAATGAGCACCGACATTTTTATTCATTTTGAGTCAAACCAAGATACAACTTACTAAGGACTGTGTGCATTAATTTACAGTTACAAAAGTCCCCCACAAACACTGACACATTTGATTGAACAGTGCCCTGCAGAACTGTAATTGAGGGACCTCACACTTCTGTCCCTCATTCTTTACAGGACAGTGATGACTCCGAAAGGTGTCAAAGCAAATGAAAGACAGAACGATGAAAAGCCAGTAAAAGTTGACATCAGCTTTCCACCTGGACGACCCACTGCTGATTCCATTCAATCTTTGTGTCAGAACCAGAGGTTACGACCCCTCTATACTGTCAGCTGCCTGACAGATGTAGGCCATGCATGGCTTGCTAGACAAGCAAAGGCTATTAATCGTATAGAAAGGGGATACAAAAAGTGCTGCAAAAAGGAGCAGGATGTGCTCAACTGTGCTGATCGAAAGGTAAAGCAGGAAATCTGAAAACATAATTATTTTACCTAATTAATCTATTTTTGGAGCCTTCTAATGTCCTTTCTCATCTTGTATTTAAGTGGCGTGAGGAGCTCAACAAGTATTGCATGGAGAAGAGTAAACTGGTGGATTTCCATTGTTGTTACCCACCTAATATGGCAAATGATCAATACAACTGTTTCCGAGAAATTTCTCCTGACCCCCATTATAATTTGACTTCTGTCACTGAAGAGCTCTCACTACACAGTGTCTGTGAAACTCACAAGATCATCAAAAAGAAGTAAGACAATAATTCCCTTATCTGTCCAAGAGTCTTTTTGTCTTTGCTCTTTTATCCCTTCTTCACTTTTGTATTACATTTTTAGCCTCTTTTGATGCTTTTTGACATTTCTTCTGTGATAGAAATTAAAGGGAGCTCAAGCAATCTGATATGCTAATATTATAATATGCGCTAATGTGCTCATATCCAGTTGTTACAGCTTTAAACATATGTGCACAATCTTAACAATATAAGGATGAAACATAGTAATCACTTCACTGTGTTTTAGGTTTCCTGTGCCCTTCTCTATCAAGAATATTGTAAAGAAATGCTGCCCCCTGTCGGAACAAGACAAGATTAAGTGTATTATGCAAAAGGTAAGTGAAATTAGCAAGTGAGTCTCCAGTAAATCAGAAGACAACTTTTGAGCTAAGAAAATTTTGAATTAAATATTTAAAAAACAAAATTATGAACGAATCCAAAATTCAGCTTTTTCATTGCTATTTCTTCTCTGACCGGCAATTTTCTTTCTGTTAAATCAGCTTCAGGAAGAGAGAGACCAGATGTGTATATCTGAGGAGACTCTTCCCCCAAATGTCCGCAGCTGTTGCATCCAGAACGCACAAGGGGCTCCACAGTGTCTCTCTAAAGTTCTCATGGATGCGATCACCAAAGCAAAGCGTGTCTCTCGTCGCAAGAAAAAATGCCCAATCTCCTAAATTCATATGAACTTTGGCTGCTCACCTTTCTGGCACTGGGTCAGTCAGAGAAACAGCAAGCTAAACAGCAGACATAACCTCCAATCATTTAACAGGAACAATTACTCATCACAAGTCCCACTGATGATAACTGCCATTGTTATATGCATACTTTAATCTGACATCACATAAGCAGCATGGTTATCACTCTTTCATAAATAAAATATTGTTAAATGATTAGTTTGTAAAACAGATTGTTGTCTGTGTCACTGTACCACTATTTTTATAAGCTGCTCTTTACATATTTGAGTATAAATGCTTTTTTTACTCGTCTGAAACTGAAAGATACATTTTCTTCTTTTGTATGTGTTTGTGGTAAAGATCATATCTGCAACAGCTCTAATAAAACATTTTAAAATATAACTTCCTTGTAGTATGCTTTGTTTTTGTGTCTGACTGATTCACTGCTGTAAGATTTATTTCATTACACATTTTAGATAGCTATCGAAAGACACTAAGTTGCAGTACAGCAGTGGGCATAACATCACTTGGACAGAAGGACCCCACTGTTATGAAACAAGTTGTCATTTTTGCTTATGTGTTTGGTTATATTTGATTTTTTTCTTTTTGTGTTCTTGTCTTTGTAATATGTAATTTTTAACTAGACTTTCTTCAAACCTCTGCATGCTGGGACAGTAGAGGAAATTTTTTAAGTTTTTTTTTTAAATCTTACCCATTAATTAGAATTTAAAAAAATCTTCAAAACTTAAGTTATTTGGCTTCAATAAAAAAAGCATGTTACAAACAGAATGTTATGCCTTAAACTGAAGCATAATTAAGTAAAACACTCAAAATAATGCTCCATATAATTCAAGATACATTCTATCAAATATGATAATGTAGTTATATTTTATATGTTTTAGAAATGTTTTATTCTATGATGTATTGCTGTCTGTGGCTTACTATATATCATTCTGTGCTACATTATACAACCTTTTATTTTAAAACTCATGCTATTTAATACTGTACTTTAGTATGCCACACTGTATATTACACTGTGTTGTCATGTTATGGGCTACTGTTATGTACTGTACCTTTTTTATATTAATACAGTTAAACACTTAACCTATTTCCATAAATAAACAAACAAAAAACATAACAGAGTGCAACGACGTTTTTTAGGTATTTGCTGCAAACCATTGACCCACTGATTAACACAACTGAGATTTTTTTTCAATTTTTTTTTTCAATTTTAGAATATATCTAGAAGTGTCTGGAAATGATTTGCAGCTCTCCGAGTCACGATTAAAGCGTATCACGTCAGTCCACTGGGGGCGCTGTGGTGCTGCTGCGGCATGAGCATCAGAATTCAACTGACGGCGCCTCTGTGATGCGAACAGTCAAACCGTAATGGCGACTGCTGGAACAGCAGACACGGGATCAGCAGCCCCGACAGGTATGTAGTTGCTAAATCCTCCTTCCCTCGTTGTCTTGGAAGAAACTTAAAAACAGATTTTTATAACATTTATGGCGATGAAAATTGTGTGGTTTGTTGACTATGGCTGTATTATGTCCCGGTTAGCCACTTAGCTAGTTAGCATCGAGGCTCTCAACCTAACAAATGAACCAAGCAACGGCTGGCTTGTTCAGTTACCTGGTTGATAAACCTTAGTTTGTGTCCTTTCTCAGACACAGGAAGCTTTAATTAAGCATCCACCAGTGTAAATGTCGAATTATCTGTTAGGATTAATCACATCCAATGAAGGAATTCCCGTGACCACATTGGCTCGAGTGGTGTGTTTTGTTAGAGACGGCAACGTTAATTTTGTTAACGCTACACGGTGTTTTATGCTAAGTTAGTTAGATAGCTAGACAGAGACGGATACATATGTGGTTTGATAAATATCGGTCCACTGTTCAGTAAATGAATAGGACTTGCAAAGTGTCTGCTTTCTGAAACGGGTTTGCATCTGTGGAAAACTCCTGTTCTCTCCCCAGCCTACCTCGCCCGTTACACCAATATTTTCCTCTGTCTGTCTCTCTGTCCAGGTTTGTGATAAAGTTGGCAGTAAAATTCACCTCTCGGTACCTTACATTTTTGCCTCTTATCAGATACTTCCAACAGTTAAAGTCATATATTATTAAAACACATATTGGTCTTTTTGAATTTCCTTAATTTTTACAACCAATTCAATTCAAGCAGAGGCTTCATTCTGCCGTAGAGCTGACCAAAGGTTTGATTAGGACCGTTATGGATAGGCAGCCCAAGTGCTCTGGGGACAGGACACATCATGAGCATCTTGCTATTCCATAGAATTGTGCGTCACCTATTGGCTTCCCTGTGTGTAGAGGAGTTTCTCTTCCCTTGGTAGCCAACCAGTCTGAATCAGGGAATAAAAATAGTAGCTTCACAGAACTCTTTGGCTCCCACATGGCTGAGAGCCCTACACTGTACAAATACAAGATACAGCATTCTGCCCAACAGACACACACACACGCACACACACACACTTACCAACACACTCTTAGAGACACACACTTATGCACACTTGAGCAACAGTAACATAATGTAGTAACTCTGCAAGCTCTTATTGGCCTTTTTCTTAAATGGGCAAGAACTAATAAATCTGTGGAGTTTTAATATGCAGAAAATTATGTTAGGAGAAAGTGTTTGTGGTCCCATATCATTGCCTTGTGCAAGCTCCAGGCTACATGTGAACAGGAGCTGGCATAGAGTTGTTTGGTATACAGAGAAGAACAGATGGTTTGTCCATTGTCATAAGGCCTGCAACTGACAGGCTTAAGTCATTGGTAAGTAATTGGGTTGGGTAATTCCTGCCCCATATCTTCTGAACTGTGTGTGACTGACTTTAAAGGAGAACTAAAATGTGATAAAATGAGGACTGAAGGTAGCTTTAATTTTTTAGTATTGATTCTTATTAATATAAGAGTATTGTAAAATAGCAGAAAACACTGAAACAGTGTCTGTTAAATTTTTCTAGGGCTAAGGCATCATCTCTACAATACTTTCTCATCCAAGTATCATGCAAACTCAAAGATATTGTGTACTATCATACATGATAAAAGCAAACTAGAAAATTGTCACAAACCAAATTGTGTTTGGCATGATTGCTGTAAAAAAGACTGAAATATTTGTCAGGTATTAAAAGTTCTGCTGAACAATTATATGATTTCATTGATCAATCATCTAATCATTTCAGCTCTTGGTGAAATAAAACACATTTTTTGTACCCATACAGTCATGTCTTAAATTTGTACAGTGTTGCTCAATTACTAGGTTAAGCTGTTTAGGCTGACCATGTCCTGCTCTACAGATATTAGGACTCAGTTCTGGAGGAGAGCATTACAGCGAGGTACTCGCATGGGTGTGTGTGAGTGTTTCTGTGTCTGTGAGCAGAAAGATTGCATGAGTAGTGATGATATAGTGTGTTGTTTACGTAATGAGAGGGAATGTGGGCAGAATGATGTGCATTGTTTCCTAGGGGATTGCTGTGTGTCCCTGTTAACTATGAAGAGATGCATGGCATTCAGTGATTCTGACTTATTATTAACATTCCCACCTTTCTTGGATTGATGTGTCTACTTACTGTGCATTGCCTCAATTGAATGTGCAGGGCGTTGATGAATTTCCACACACAGTATTGTTACTACAGGTGTATAATATTTCTAGCATTCATTCGTTTATATTGACCTGTGGCACTGCAGCAATAAAGTAGATGTTGCTATTGGTTACAGGCTAGAGGTGCTTGCAGAGTGGGCGCAATGGTAGGTTTAAACAGCAAGGTTTTGTAAGGACACAGGAAATCAAGTTGAGTACTTCTTTTATTTAAGCTGTGTACTGTCCTTACAAAAGTACTGTGTGCTGTTGTTGTTATCATAGTCACCCAGGATGTGCCCGGGTCATCTATAACAGTTTCATGTTTCCTCTTTGATTAGAATGGGAGTAAATTTTTGATGACTTAATTTAACCAAACATAAAGTTATAATGTTAGGGTATTTTTGTTTATTAGTAACCTTTTTGGAGGGCAGTCATGTGGCTCATGGTAGGGTTGTTCAGCTTTGCTTGATCTGATTGCCTGATGAGATGATTTGCCACTGAGGTGTAACATTTGATGGGTTTTCTCCAAAAGCTGACTTCATTTCAACTTTTTGCTGCAGGACCACTGTGTTTTTTGTTTTGTTTTTTCGGCGTCCCCTGTGGTCCGCACCACTGCTGTTGATGCAGACTACCCAAAATAAATGAGGAACTGGCGTTTTCACTGCAATGCCTGATTTGGTCTGAATAAAGTCCCAGAACTGGACTTGGTCCCCAGGCACTGTACAGTTGCCATCCCCTGCTCCTGGTACTTATGATGGGTTAGATGCAAAGAATGAATTTCCCAATGAAGTTCAGTAAAAGCAAAGTTACTGTGATACTCAAAGTAGGTTATTACAACAACAGCTAGAAATGCAGTTTTTTTTTTTGGAAGGAGGGGGTTACTGTAGACACAGATCCCAGGGTACTGGATGAATCTAGAGCAGCCAGCTCAGGGGAGATGTAGTTCTAGTTCACATAGAGCTGGTGTATTGAGGGCATTAGTCAGTAACTGTGGCCACATTTAGGTCTGGCCAATCATTCCCTTATAGTCATCAGCCAATGCTGGAAATAGCTCTGCTAATTAACCAGTAGAGGATTTCTTAAACAGTTAACAAATTCTTGCACATTAAATCAGCCAGCTCAAAGTCTGAAGCATAATTTCAAGCATCAACTTTTGACTTGCTTCATTTGTTAACACTTAAATTGGTATTATTGAGTTAACTTTGAGCAAGGGAAATGGTTGTTCCCTAAGATTTAAGTGTTTTTCCTTTTGGGTTTCCAAGAGTAAGTCCCCTCTTCTCATTTCTCAGTTAATGGATATTTGATTCCTATCCTTGCCTCCTGCTTACATCTGAGTCCCTCTCACCAGAGCTTCAAATAGAGGAGGCAAGGAAGAAAAAACTGTAATGAGTTGTAAAGGTAACAGGCATTTAACAAAATGAGACATATTTGCTTTTAATGCAGCGGTACCATAATCTATTAAATATAATGTGTAGCACAGCTGCATCATCTTTCCATTTTGTTGTTATAGCCTGCAGCTTTACTCTCTGACCTTTGTCTTATGAACACTTTTATCGCTCTCTCTTAAGTTATGAATGCAAACGTAAGTCACTTTATATGTCACAGGGGCTGAAAAGACTTCTGCAAAGATACACCTGTGCATCCTCGTTCTTAGCTCCTCTAGCAAACCTCCTTGCTCCCCCCTCTATAAAACGCATTTTAGCAATTAAATCATCATTAAGGTGTGACACTGTGATCAACTTCTGAGTCACAGGCAGGATGATGGAGGAAAGAGGAGATAAGGAGGCGCTAAATATGAAAAAAATGTAAATCCCAATTTAACTTTTTTTTTTTCTGTCTTTAGGGACCAGTGGCTTCCGAAAAATGGCCCCTGCAGAGGTAAGGATGTCTGAAATTGTTTTATCGTATTAACCAAACACCCTTAGCATCATGTACAGCCCCAAGTAGTATAAATATTGAGCCAGTCACCCTCAATGAGGGGATGAGAGCAGGCTTAGGGAGTTCAAGCCTGCATTTGTGCACCCATTAGCAGCTAGGTAAATCAGTCCCCTGAATAAGAGATTCTTCCTTGTTAGTTACGCAGGTGATAACAGGTAAATAAATATCTGAGTAACAAAACACAATTTCTTCAGTTGTTGGAGAGTTAATGTATACTGTTTGCCACAGCCATGTCACTTAAACCTTTATTTAAAACTAACAGTTGAATACGACTGTTTTTAGAAAGCTATAGAAAATCTCAAGGATGACAGAAAAATTAAAAAAGATTGGTTGTAGTGATGAGGGATTTGTTAAAGAATACTGGCAAAAAAGTACGAAAGTTTAAACCAATTTAAACATCTCTTGTTACTATTGAAATGCACACAGCACTGATATATCTGCAGTTACATATATAAGGTCACATGAAGTAGATATGAAGATACCAGTTACACAGAGATTAAGCCAAACCATCCGGCATTGCTTTCACTCTCTTCGTCAGCAGTAAATGTCTAACCTTGCAGAGAGTTCAGCCACATATCAGCTGAGTTGATTACTGTCATGTGAAGATGTTTACCCAATATACAGTTAGCTCTTTGTCTTCTGTGCTCCCATGTATATGAGTAAACACACACCAGGCCATATCCAAGTGTTTTTTTCTCTGCCCCCTCCTCAGATGCCTGGTTCTTCAGGCACAACTCAGAGTATGAAGAAGACCATTGGACACCGGGGTGTTGAGACCACCACTGGAGAGACCACATATAAAAAGGTCAGAGCAGCAGAGGTGAAAAGTGGAAAAGGCGTTTGGTGTTTATATTCTAAAATTAGTTTGGGAGTTGCTATCACTAGACACCCAAGAATAGAAAGTGAAACAGCAGAAATCACAGGGGTAAAATGTTTGTTGTTCCAGTACTCACTGTCTCTTCATCTCTGATCTCTCTAGACCACATCATCTGCCCTAAAAGGTGCCATCCAATTGGGCATTACTCACACAGTTGGCAGCTTAAGCCAAAAGGCAGAAAGGGATGTTCTCATGCAGGACTTTGTTGTGGTTGAAAGTATCTTCTTCCCCAGGTTGGTAACATAAGACAGAGTTGAATAAACATGTTGAATTAGTGGGTTTTGATTTCATGTGCTTGTGATGACTTTTCTGTCTCTGGCTCTCCCTCATGTTTTCAGTGAAGGCAGTAACTTGACTCCTGCTCATCACTACAGTGACTTTCGCTTTAAGACCTACGCTCCTATTGCCTTCCGTTACTTCAGGGAACTCTTTGGTATTCGACCAGATGACTACCTGGTTAGTACTTAGACCAGACACACACATTGCCATATTGACAGTAACTGCTTATATTTAATCTCTGGTTACTGTTTCTATATTTCTTGTATAGAATGGCTTAGTTAAATGGTGTAAACCTGTGTCCCCTTTGAGTATTTAAAGTATCACCTAAATTGTGAGGCTTACCAGTTTGGGCAGTCCAGTCAGTGAGTCTCACTGAATGCAAATAGTTACTTGTCTCTTTATTCTAACAACAAGTGTATTGTAACAAGTGACCTATAGTTGGTACAGTGTTGTGCCTTTTTTCATATAAACCCTACCTGCAACATGCCAGTAGTTTTAGAAACTCTAGTTAAGAGCCCCTGGTTCAATAAAATTAAAGTTCTAGATAGGTCTTCATGTTTTCTCTGTTTCAATTAGATACTAATGCAGAGCCCTCTTCCTCTTTTAAGTACTCTCTGTGTAACGAGCCACTGATAGAACTATCGAACTCTGGAGCCAGCGGATCCCTCTTCTATGTGTCTAGTGATGATGAGTTCATCATCAAGACGGTTCAACACAAAGAGGCAGAGTTCCTCCAGAAACTCCTGCCTGGGTACTTCATGGTAAGTCTCTTGACAGAAAATTGGAGTGTGTTCAGTATAAGTGTTTATTGTTATTGCAATAATTATAAATAACATAAAAGTGGGAGCATCAAATGAGTGGGAGCTCTTGTAATTTCTGTCTAATTTAAGTGTGTTGCATATCTAATCTGTTTCCCACACTCTTCCCTTCCAGAATATTAACCAAAACAAGCGCACCCTGCTACCCAAGTTCTACGGACTGTATTGTGTTCAGGCAGGGGGCAAAAATATCCGTATTGTAGTGATGAACAATCTCCTGCCTCGGATCATTCCCATGCACATCAAATATGATCTGAAGGGCTCCACCTATAAGAGACGAGCTTCTCCTAAGGAGAGAGAAAAAGCTGTTCCCACTCACAAAGACCTGGACTTTATCCAGGACTTGCCTGATGGCCTGCTGCTGGAAGCGGACAACTTCAATGCCATGTGCAAGACTATACAGAGGGACTGTTTGGTGAGTGACAGAGAAACTTCTTTTTTTATTGATTGATTGAAGTGTCATGTGTTTAAACCTCTCATCCCATGTGGAATTACAGGACACATTTGTGTGAATTGATTCAGTGTGCAAGTGGATTCAGATTCACAAGCTAAATTCGCCCAACATCAGAATGCAGTTATCATTGCACTCTAATTAGTTATAAAGAGACTAGTTTAATTGCTATGACAGTGCAAACTAATGCTTTGTTTACTTTTAAGGGAGTATACCTTTGCAAAAGATGGAAAAGACTGACAGCATTTCTAATTGCAGTCAAACAGCATGTCATTGTGTTGTATAAAGTGTTGGCCTCTTGGACTCGTGAAGGCAACTGCACGTTATTTGTTTACCAATTTATCTCTTTCCAATAGAGGCTAGTCTGTCTTTGTGGTTGCTTTATGGTCAGTGTTACTTGGCTTCACCAGCCCACTGAAGTTCAAGTCTCAGTGGTATGCTATAAAACAATTCATCCCCATGCCTGTTTTATTTTCTCTGGTATCTGAGTAACCATTATAGCTGTGTCCGTTTGTTGTTTTGATTATGTTTCTGCCACAGTATGCAAGCCAACTTTGTTGTCTTATGAGCTGTTACTGTAGCTCGTTTCACTGGGGTGAATTTAAGTGGTCGCACATAAACTTTGCATTTAGTTACTCCTACCGCTATGTTTTGATGTCAAATATATTTTCAAATCTAGCAGCCAAATCAACATTTACAGGGTACAAGGTGCAAGGTAATTTATTCATCCTTGTGCAATACTGGACTGCAAAATGAAATTTAGCCTTTATACAATACAGTAGACAACAATATGAATAAGAGGGCTTAATATATAGATAATTGTAATATAGATAATTGTATACATACCCACCTTGACCTGTATACCCAGGAAACAATTCTGTGTGTTTTTGTGTGTATATTCTATATGTATGTTCTTTGATACATTTTAGTCACATCCAACAGATATTTAAGTAAAGACAACCGAATTTAACCTTATATTAGGAAAAACAAACAAACAAAAACATAAGTAGTGTTATCTGTGGTCCAAAAAAGAAAAAAAAAACATGATAATGCAAAATATTCTGAATATTTCTATTCTAAATGTTTCCTGCAGTTTTGTACCATTTGAAACTTTAAATTTCTCTTCTCCTTTCACCGCCAACCACACACAAGCAAAATAACAAATCCAAAAAGGAATTCTTACCAAAAAATGTTGTCATTCGCCTGTGGTATTGCCAGTGAAACTGTATGTTAGAATGTAAATAGAGTTTATTTAAGATTTTGTGGGATCTGTTGGCAGAACTGGGAAGTAATGTTTATAATTATGTATGATGTTTTAAATTTTAGGGATTTTTAAATCTGTAATCTCCTTAAATATGAAAATTTTGGTTTATCATAATTCCCTTAAAATGAGCCCTCTTCAGTGTCTTCAAGAGCAGGACAAAGTCATCATGGGTTGGGGCTTGAGGGTCGGCAAATCCTTGTTACAGACCCGAGGCTTTGGGACTGTAATTGTTTGCTCTTGAGGCAAATACTTTTCTACTCATGGATGTTACCTGTGCGCTTAATATCACACAGCCTCAGGGGCCTGAGTTTGTATGTTGGCAGCAGAAATGCTAGCTTTCTGCTTGTGGACATTATTCAGTGCCCTTGTTTCACGTTCGTGTGCATAGTTTTTATGTAAGTGGGTTTCCAGACTAATTAAACGGCAAAATATCTGCCATTGTTCCTTCCAAACAAATTCATGTTTTTTGAGAGAGAGACTAAAAACTTCAAAATGTGCAGCTCCAAAAATAGAAAATCATTTAGTGCTTGATACTACTTGCTCATACAAAGTGGTCCTGTCAGACACTTTTTCTGTTGTTGATCATGTCAGCACATTAATTGTATTTTTATGTTTTATGCAGCTCTTGCAGAGTTTCAAGATCATGGATTACAGTCTGCTGTTGGGCATCCACAACATGGATCAGGCCAGTCGAGAGAGGGAGCGTGGTGGGGGGAACTCAGGGGACAGTGGGGGGTCGGAGGGAGCAGTAACCCCAGATCAGCGCCGGCCTCAAGCCCAGAAAAGTCTTTACTGCACAGCCATGGAATCCATTCAGGGGGAGGCTCGAGGGAAGGGAGCTTTGGATTCAGAAGACCAGTGAGTCTTCTACATAAACTTAAACTGAACTTAAACTGGTGTTTGTTTGTAGTGTAATCTGTGACAGGGACAATGAAATGATTTGTTGTTGTTTATCTTGCCTTGTCCTTCTAGCATGGGTGGTATTCCAGCTCGTAATACTAAAGGAGAGAGGCTGCTCATCTACATTGGCATCATTGACATTCTTCAGTCCTATAGGTTTGTGTCTCAGAGCAGCTAAATCAGTTCCTGTCATACAAAAACATTCTTTCTCATGAGCAAGCTTTCCACCTACAGTATCTATTTATAGAACTTGAAGTAAATTGTTTTATTATGTTTTATTAATCAGGTTTATCAAGAAGTTGGAGCACTCCTGGAAGGCCTTGGTCCATGATGGGGTAAGAGCTTCCACACTAAACCTTCTCTGTTTATTATTAAAGTGTTGTTAAGCAGTAAAACTGAGCAGAACAGCTCAAAGTATTAAATGCCATTCACAGCTTTAAACTGTGTTGATAATGAAATTAGAACTGAAATGTCAGTTTCTATGTTTCTATATTTTTACTTTTACATTATCTTGTTATAGCTAGGCACTGGTAAAACACAAGGGAAATGTATTTTTTTTTAAGCAAGATGGTAGTTACACATTTTTTTTTCTGAAATGACTGTAAAACCATGAACCAACCTTACTTTCTCATGAATATTTTACTGTATTGTTATCATTCATATCATATTTATTGTTATGTATTTTGTATTATGTTCTTAATGCCATACTGTAGCGCATTTTGCACTGTATTTTATGTTTTCTGATTTTTTACATACTCTAATGGCTCTGTTGCTCTTCTACCACTTAAGGACACAGTTTCAGTTCACAGACCAGGCTTCTATGCAGACCGTTTTCAGCAGTTCATGTGCAACACTGTGTTCAAGAAAATTCCCTGTAAGTGTGAAAATGTGTGCTTTAACAAATGAGCTGCCTTAAATATTCCGAGTAACTGAATTCACCAAAAACTAGTTGCCCTCATTGATCACTTCCACTTTTATGTCCCCCATCTTCTTTAGTAAAACCATCACCCTCTAAGAAGAGTCGCGGTGGAGGTCAGGGAGGTCTTAGGAGGGCCCCCACCCTTGGAGGTCCAATCCCACTTTCCCAGTCAACAGGACAGTCAGGCATCGACACCAGAGTTGTCTACCACAGCCACTTTAAAAGCACAGACTCCGAGGCAGACAGCGGTAAGAACTGAGACTAGCAAAGTGATAGATCATTAGGTAGATCCATTTCTTCCATAACCACAATATCTCTCAAAGCCTTGACAGGAGTGAAGATACTGGTGTTGAAATATGTAATAATTTGGTTTCTTATTGATATTTTTCTTGCAGGCGTGCAGATGGGCAGACCAGATCTTGTTCCAAGGACCCCTCCATTAGATAACCCTGCTGACTCTGAGGCTAACTTGTCTGCCTCGTCACTAGGCAGCACAGGAGTTGCCTCCACCTCTCCTCCCCTACGGTAAACCTTCACCGAGATGTAATGCATGACCTTTGCTCCTCCTCTCACTTTCACACTTTTTAATTTTCTATGTTCTGTCTCTGACTTTTCTCCGTAGGTCTGTAGGGGTAGAAGTGCACAAATCTGCAAATACAGAACTTGACCAGGGTTCCTCTCACAGGTATGGAAGGCAGTGACAAGTTATGAGATTGGACTTTAAGATGGATGTGATTTTATTCATTGTATTGTTTAAATTGCCTATTTTTTTCAGTCTGGATGCAGGTGGGGCTTTAGATAATTCAGGCAACCTGTCTGGAAATGAAGATGTAGTTTCTCTCTCAGACATCATCCCTGAGACTAACATCTGCTTTGTAAGTCTAAACAAGTGAACTATGCACCTGTATATGAAGATGATCAATATTGTTATTGTTGAAGCAGTCAGTTTTTGTTGTACAGTTCTTAAACTCGGTACTGACACATTGTTTCATCTTTGCAGTAAAAAGGACAAAAAAAAACAGACAAGTGCCATCTAAAGGCGAGGACTCTTCTGCACAAGGTGAAGCGGGTGGAACGAAGGAAAAACGGTGAAAAGTTGCTCATCCACTATGGACCCTCTCCTGCACCTCTTGTTGCTTTCTCACCCATATAGTATATATAGGGAGCGCTGGAGGAAGCAGTGTGGTGCAGTGGTGGGAAGATCAAGGAGAAGACGGTGTGTGGTAGGCTGTCTCAGCCATCAACACTGTCACTATGTGCACACATGTCCCAAAGCCCAGTTTTCTATTTTGTACACCAGGGAAAATAAGGCTTATGAACCGGATTTGGCAGCTCTTAAACAACCCTGGCAGCAGTATATTGATCAAACAAAGATTGTCTGCTGCAACATAAACTAAGATATAATAAACTAAGTTTAGTTGTATATTTCAAAAGCTTGTTCCCAGGTCACCAGTGGGTGATACAAACAATCGTATTATTCATGAAGACTCAGCCATTGTGTCCACTTTTTGCAGCATGAATTGTTGTGATATGGGGCAGACAGCAGTTCAACAGGAACACACACACACACACTAATGAGCACATGAAGGGCATAGCTTGCATTTGAAGGAGTGAATAGCTTCCTGTGTGTTCATGCACAGGTTCACATTTCCGTGATTCTCACTCTACTGTTCCTGTTACTGCACATCCATTTCCTCTCAACACTCCTCATGAGCAGGGGCACTGTGAGCTATCAGTGGTCGGATTGTTCAAATCAACACTTGCTGCTGTCAACTCTGCAATCATGTATGCATTTCATTTTGCTGGTTGTGGTTGTACAGTATTTGTTTGAAGTCAAATTTTGGAACAGCGGAGGGATGGGCTTAAAAGGCCCATATGGTTATTTTTGTTTCACATTTTGTTTTAAGTTATTCTGCTGGAAGCCACAGTGGTGCTGCAAAGGTCTTTCTAGATCTTGCCACTGCTGAATGTACATTACAATGTTTTTTCTTATATAGAATGTGTCTTATTAACTTGGCAGACCACATTTGTGCAACCCTGTAAATCTCCCCCTCTGATGTGACCATATGTGCTTAAGTAGAGTTAAATGAATGCAGAGGAGAAAAGCTGTCTGCAGCATTACTGGCAGAGTAGATGCTCTTACATGCAGTCATGCTTTAGCTTAAAGAATAGAGATAATTTCCAGTTACTGTCACATGTCTGTGCCTTTAAATGTTTGTCTCTTCCCTAACATGTGATATAAAACAAAAACATTTTTTACAGGTTGTTGTAGTCATACTAGAAACCTGCCTTATCACTACAGATAAAGTCATTTAACTGCCATTTGTACGTCTGGAAAAACCATTGCCATGGATTCCAGGTTTTAATGCAGACACTAGCACAATCCCTTTTGGGTATGTGTGTCTCACTATTCTTCCTTAGCTCAGCCAATCTTTTTAACTCCTAACATCAGACAGTAAGGATCTTTTTCTCTTATTAATCATTTCTGCTGGTTACAGAAATGACACCCACCCACACCCAATCTTGGACCAATATTAGTAACAGTGTTTATAGCTCATTTTTGTTTATTTCTTTTTTTTAAGTTGTCTTAGTCGTTAAAAATAATGCTTTTGATTTCACACGATGTTAATCTAATTGTTTAGGGCACTAAACAAGCAAGTGAGGTGGCACACAGAGGTCTTTACCCCATGAGATATTTCTAATACAGAAATCTGTACCACTAACAGTGACTGTAGCAGAATAATTGAAAGCAATTACTGTTCCTGTTTATTCGGCACATGTGGTCCGTGCAGCAGAGAGGGAGAAGGGAAATGTGAGTCGTGTATATAGAAAGAAAACTACTTGTGTTCATCAGTGCACAGTTGAGGATTTAGGACTGGGTTTCTTTATTGTAAGCCAGTCGTGGCACCAAAGAGAAGTGTAGAGAGTCCCTGCAAATGTTCAGGATCCAGTACTGTTAACATGAAGTAAAAATTTAAACACTCCTGGACACCAGCTTAGACAGATGTGCAAGGTAATAACACTGGGTTGACCTGTGTTTCAAGGATCTATTAATAAACTGGATGTTTGTTTTTTGCTTTGTTTTTTGGTAATAATTTCATGTCTGATAAGCTGTATCTGACCTAGTCCTTGTTGAGATATATGTTTTATTTATCAGAGAATTGGTTTACTTTGTGGCCTGACACATTTCAAGATTAAACTCCACATTCCTGTGAAATTAAAGTAACACTTACCACATATTGTGGTAGTTCTTAGAACCCATTAATTACCACCTTTGGATAGTTGAGATTATGCTCTTAAAAATAATTATTTCTGGTAGTGTACTGAAATGTAAAATATTGATCATTTCAAACAGATCAGTTTTAAAATCATATTTACTTGTTGGAGAGTCAGACAGCCACCAAAGAAAACACTCCAAGAAATTCTTCCTTATTAGAAAAATCCAGACTATATTTTGCATTTTGATATTTTATGTTTTGACTTCTTTAATGGCTGGAACTGTGTTATTGCTGGATGCAGACCAGTTCATGTCTCACTTGTTATGTGCTACACCATAGCACAAGTGAAACATCATACTTCGGTGCTTAAAGGGCAGTGCACTCAGTGTAGACACTACAGTGAATTTGAAGTAACGCAATATGAACCAGTCTGCCACCTTTCAGCTCCAAGGAGCATATTTATTATTATGGTTGATTGTTATAGACTGAAATGATAAAGAAGTTGTATTATGTACCTTAGATGATTGTACGTATACTGCATACTGACAGAACAATGTCTGAAACTTTATAGCGTGTATTACCTAAGAAGAGGGACTGTTTGACAATTTCACTTTTTTATATTTCATGTTTAGATTGTGACATAATAGATGAAGTCTCTACACGATCGTTCTGGGTTGTTAATCTGAAACGCTTTTTCTACATGAATGTTTCACACGGCTTGCGAGCCATCGTTGCTGGTTGTCCTATATGCTTCAATTACTATATTTTTACTGTGTATAAAATGTGTATATGTACATAGGAGTCACGGAAATGCCTTCTCATGCAATATGTGCTGCCTGTCCCTCCTGCCATGTTTCAGTTATGTGGTGGTGATGTTTTCATGTATGATTTTAAAGGATTAAACATATTTTCTAAAACTTGGTTTTGGCCCGTTTGTTCATGTGTTTTTTTTTCTAGGTACCTGTTACTAGATTTTAAATGTATGAAGAAAATGTATGAGCATAACTCAGGCTTGATAGTGAAGCAGCAGCAATAAATGTGGTGACCACAGATTAATTCGCTCTGTTACACTATGTTACGTAACTTCAGACTCATGCTCCACTGAAACCTTCCCTGTGATTTCACACTCCAGGTTTCCCCAGTTGGACACATTGCCTGGAGTGAAGTGTTTGCCATTCATGTAGTACTTGATGTCAGTGAGAGTTAGCATGTAATCACATGTAGAATCTAGAAATCTTACCAATGAAAGATTGATTTGCATTGAGGGTCCACCATAGGAGCCCTGCTCCTGGCCCATGGATGGTGATAGGTGCTCCTGTGATAGACTCAGTCTAGACGAATCTCTAGATGATCGCTTTATCATCAGCCCACAGCTGAGCCAACCCATTGTCAGAGTGCCATTTGGCACACATGGAGTGCCAGGTGTTTGGAGAAAAAGACAGCGATAGGAAGTCTAGGCTCCTGATCTTAAAGAGCACAAAGTCATCACTGTACGTGGAAGGAGAAAAAGATACAGACTCTTAGATCCTGCTAAGATCTGTTTGGAATATAAACAGATGTGCCAGCTGTGAGACGCTGGCACAAAATTCATCAAACATTCCTACAACAAAGAAGTTCTCTGATTAAACTTCAAGTTGCTTGAGACAGGTGGTCAAAGAGTTGAATTTGGCTTAAGATGTCAGTAGTTTCACATTGATATAAATTTCTCTGCCTGGAGAAGATGAAGACTTTGCCCAACAAATATTGATACCATTAACTAAAATGATCTGTAAATGAAACAAACAGAAGCACTCCTGCCATAGTATCTTCAAATGTTATTCTGGGAACACACGCTTGTGCACAACCTGGATAGAACAAAACTTGACATATCATTTGATACAGCACAACTTTTTGCAAATATCACCATCAAAAGTAAGAGTTTCTCCAGCTTAGATTTCAAAAAGTCACTATTTTAGTGTCTTAAGTATTATAAAAATTCATACAATCATTTCAGTTCAACACTTCACTCATTTAGCACTGACTGGCATATGTTCCACAACATGACAGTAAACTTGAGCATATTATCAAAATATAAAGTTACAATTAGCAAATATTAAACATATATTTTACCTTGTGTCCTGGTAGTTTTAGATGTCTGTGCTGGATGCCTCAGCTTCAGGTTGCTGGCACTGCAAAGTCACTTGTCTTTTGCATCTCTACTTTTAAGTAGTTCCTCTTTAGACTTATCTTATTTACATTTGAAAAAAGAAATACCATTTTAAATGTTTGACCACACCTGCACACTCTAGAGCCCCCTAAGGTTCCCCTTTTTTCTTAGCCCTAGGCATTGATAGAATGAGTCTGTGCATACCACTGGTTCATATCGCAGACAAACATCAATCTCTATAAATTAACAGAGAAACAAAAGCAGGAGCTAAAGGTATTATAGTTGTACAAATTTGGATTCAACCACGCTTTCTTGAATTATCTGTAACACACCACTTTTAATCAACCCAACATCTTTTCCAGACATTATATGACATATATTTAATTTTTTTCCTTTAAAAAACGGCATTACCCATAAACCATCACGATGACGTTGTAAACTACAGACATCAAGATGGTGCTTGAAAGTACTATGGTCTGGTAAGGAATGAAAAATATGCTTAAAGTTACAATTGAAAAGGGAAAACTCTATTCAAATTACAATATCATTTGATGAACGAAATAGTCGTCTTTGGACTTCATAAATCTGAGAAATTGGTACAGTTTTACTTGTGTGCCCGAGCTATTCCCTGAGTCACTCCATAGCCCTAGGTTAGCACAAACACAGCTAACCAGTGGCCTTTTATTCAGATTATGGGCATTTCACAAATTATATGTTTACTAGCGCAAATCGTTGTAGTGTTGCCACTTTATGAAGCAAAACTGTAAAATCCAGATCGAGCCCGAATTTAAAAAAGATCTTTGTCGCATTAGCATTAGCTAGCTAACAAAGCCATAACCTCCTTGCAATAACAAAGTGTGGAATTCAGTGGGATCCCTTGTTTCCCTTATTTGCCAAACCGAAAAAAAACAAGCTAGAATGGTATATAGCTAGTGTTAATACAAAGAAATGTAGTATTTCAACTGAGGATGTCTTTGTGGAGAGTGAACGGTAATGCATCACTTTTGTATTATCATTTAGGTAGCAGCACTGCTTAGCTTTTGTCTTGGTTTCCGTTTAATTTCAAGCGTTCAGGTAATTGTGTTCACTTGGGCTTCAAAAACAGTTATTTTCAGTCATGTGTAGCATGTTAGTTGTTTAGTAATCACCTTGTCCAAAAACAGTTACTGCTACTCACTACAACATATATAGGTAGACGCTAAAATCACATTAACATTTCAGTTAATAACTAGAGCAATCAATTACTGGTCTCACTGTTGGTGATTGTCTTATAATAAACTAGCTGAAAATAAAGTACACACTCAGGGGGTCCAGAGAGAAATTCTGTTCTATCTGGGATCCGATGTTGACATACTTAAACAGACTTAAGATTATGCCCACTTAGTACCAATTAGCAGCCTTTTACATTTATATTCATATAAAT
>JAPZDY010000025.1:13160253-13172443 GCA_029783645.1 Ctenochaetus hawaiiensis
TCTGGGTGGTTTTCCTATATGTTCCAGGTGGATGGGAGGGATGGGTGGTTGTAATTTTACTTGTGTGTTTACATTAAGAAGTAGGGGAAGTAATAATAAAGTTAAAATGTATGAGCATTGGTTTGATCCATGCCCTGTGTACCTGTCTTGTACCATTGATGCTCAAAAAAAATGCACTTAAAAAAACAAAAAACTAGCTAATAAATTAATTGTTTGTTTCTACTGCTTTGCATGTCATAGTTTTCTCATTAGAGATGCGTGTATGTAATGTAGTTCTGTATAGATACTTGCCTATCCCAGCAACAAATGTTTATCAAATCTGTTTGTCCTACAGTTTTTGCAAGAACTACTAATTGTCAACACTGCTGTTCCTTTTTCTTAGTGTGGACAACAGTGAGTACATGCGCAATGGAGACTTTCTGCCCACCAGGCTGCAGGCTCAGCAGGACGCAGTTAATATTGTTTGTCACTCCAAGACCCGCAGCAACCCTGAAAACAATGTGGGCCTCATTACCATGGCAAAGTAAGATGCAGTATGTTTGAATTGTTTACTGACATGTAAAATGTGTTCTTGTAATAACACAAGCGTTATACGTCTGTCTAGCAACTGTGAGGTTCTGACCACACTGACTCCTGACACGGGTAGGATACTGTCCAAGCTGCATGCAGTGCAGCCTCGTGGGAACATTAGCTTCTGCACTGGCATTAGAGTGGCCCATGTGAGTTTGTGATTTTCATTATAATTTGATTGCCTGCAATTCACCGAAATGTAATGCAGTCATCAAATGTTACTAATTACATGTGTGCTTTTTCTACTATGACGTGCCAAAGTATCAGTTGTGAAAGGTAGATTGTCCTTTTTGTCACATAAATGTACTTAACCGGTTTGTAAGGCCTTTTTTCCATTTGCCATGTCTCTCACTGTAGCTGGCGCTGAAGCACAGACAAGGCAAAAACCACAAGATGCGCATCATTGCATTTGTTGGCAGCCCAGTGGAGGACAACGAAAAAGAAGTGAGCAAAGTCAAAATGTTTTGCATACAAGTGCTTATGTAGCACCTAGCAAATACAGCACTAAAGACAAGGGAGGGGACTGTAAAGATGTAAGATTGGTAGATATCTTCTTTTAAAAGCATGCTGCTCACCACACTTTAAATAGTAATTATGATAAAGTATTATATTGTGTGCACTTTGAACACTGATTGAGCTAAAGTATTTTTACTCTCCCTTAGCTGGTCAAAATGGCAAAGCGTCTAAAGAAGGAGAAGGTCAATGTGGATGTCATTAACTTTGGAGAGGAGGTATTTTCCCATCTTAACCTCACACACACTCAACCTTGTGAACATCTCATGTGCTGTTTTGTATATATTTTTGTCCTTTCTACTCTGTTGTCTGGTTCAAATGCTTACCCTCATTCTGTGTCACCCCTGCAGGAGATGAATACAGAGAAGCTCACAGCTTTCATCAACACACTGAATGGCAAAGAGGGCGCAGGCTCTCACTTAGTCACAGTGCCTCCAGGCCCCAGTCTGGCTGATGCCCTGCTGTCCTCACCCATCCTGGCTGGAGAGGGAGGTGCAGTGTTGGGCCTGGGTGCCAGTGACTTTGAGTTTGGAGTGGATCCCAGTGCAGACCCAGAACTGGCCTTGGTAAGGGACCAAGGAAAGACAGTAGTTTGTTGTAGTTTGCATAGTTTATCATAATTACTACTTTTTTCAACTTTTCAAAGCTTTACTTTTCTTCCTTGGCCTTTAAAATTCTCGAGGTTCATCCATATTGCTTTTTTGGCCACAGCTTCCCGGTATGCTACATTTTGTAATTTTATTTTTTTTGTGTGTATTAATGGAGGCATTGTGCAACTTGCTCAATTGTTGTTTTTTTTTTTGTGGATTAGATTGTTTGCGCTCTATTTTCTTTAGGCACTACGGGTGTCTATGGAAGAGCAGAGACAACGACAGGAGGATGAAGCTCGCAGAGCTGCTGTTGCATCAACAGCTGAAGCTGGCATCTCCTCCCCTGCTGCAGATGGTGAGAAAATTGTCCAATGTCATTTGCTATCAAAGCTTATTATTTTTGCCCATCTTCCTTCACTAGATGCTTCATAGCTCTCAGTGTTGAGTGTCTTCACACTGCATATTTGTGCCTTTTTCTGCAGAGTCTGAGGATGCCCTGTTGAAGATGTCTGTTCCTCATACAGACTCAACCACACCTGCTCTGCCTGACTTCAGCCGCATGACAGAAGATGAACAGATCGCATATGCACTTCAGATGTCCATGCAGGGAGCAGGAGCAGGTTAAACATGAATTTTGAGTTTTCTGAGTTACCATGAACATGGAATTGATAACTTGTGATACAATCTTGTGTTGCTGTTGTTGTTATGTATACAAAATAAACGACAAGTTATCGTATTTACTTTGCCTACTGACAGTTTAGGGCAAGTTAGAGGAAGCAGTAAAACCAGTTTTGATGCTTCAATTTAGAAGTATTCTGTATATGTTTATTATTTTTATTATTTTTATTATTACTTCTAAAATAAGACACAGACAAAGTTAAATGTTAAGGAATTTAATGTTTAAAATATGTATTTTTTCAATAAAATAACCAGAACTTCCAGTCAACCCCATTTTCCTTCTCAAGCAACATAAAGTATGTGCTCCATTTCTCTTGTAGAATTTGGTGCTGAGGACATGGACACAGGAGCTGACATGGACTCCACTAAGTCCAAGGTAGGCACATCTGTTGTGTAGGACTAGATGTTGGTATCCCCTATTACATGCATGCTTGAGGCACCAATGAGACCCTGTAGGAAGGTCAAGTGAGTGGTGTTATTAGTACCTGCTTGTCTTTTTCATTGGATTAAAAAGTGCTCGGTAAAGTTTAGATGCGACATGTGATTTTCTGTGTCCAGGATGAAGAGGACTACGATGTTATGCAGGATCCAGACTTCCTGCAAAGCGTCTTTGAAAACCTTCCTGGTGTTGACCCAAACAATGAGGCCATCCGTAACGCCATGGGCTCTCTGACCTCCCAGACTAGCTCTAAACCTGCAAACAAGAAGGACGAGGAGAAAAAGAAATGAACACCCAAAGAGAGGAACTTAATATATGATAAATAAAAAAGACCTGAGAATTGCACTACATGTGTTATTCACAGTAACATGAATTACTCTCCTCCATACAGGAAATAGTGTTTTGTTCATTTTTTTCTGTCTTTACGGCCATGTAAACTGTAAACAACCTTTGTCTTATTTTTTCTTTTTTCACTTTTCTGAAGTTCTTTGTTGCAGATACATATGCCTACTTTTGAGTCTTTTGTAATATAACTATTCAATAACATGGGCCAATTTCTTCAATAAATTTACAGAATACAAGATGGTACATTACCTGATGTTGAAATTTATTTACAGTTTTGCAAACTCACAAGCGAAATATTTCAAAATATCAATGAATTTTGCTTCCGTAAAGTTTCTTACTTGAATTTTAAAATTGTCATATTATTACTGGATATTCTGTATCAAACAAAACAATAATGCAATACTGTATGTGTACAAGTAAACACAGTTGGGTCAAGGACATATCGACAAAGAGCTCTAACAAATGTTTTCATACTTTTGTTATGAGAATGAGAAATAGCAACAATATTTCTTCACGTACTTTTTGAGCTGTAAACTGTTGATTAAGAACAACAACGTGCATTTATGTTTCTGGAGTATTTAAAATCAAAAACCACATCTATAAAAGCAGTTTGTCGGCAAGTCAAAATTAAAATCAACACAACGATTAATATTCAGGACAGTTCAAGATCACAGAAGAAAGTACACTTTAGATTAGAAAAGTTTTTATGTCTTCTCAGATGAATAAGTTTGTACAACACCTTTCTGATTTTTGCAAAAAGCCGTAAACTGGAAACGAAAACACTTGGGAATAGAGACCCAGCTAACCGTCCTGTCGCATGATTTGGTGACGAAGAACCAAATGCGTCCGAAAGGACAGTCAGGAACCAACTTCGCTAACTAGCAGGTAATTCAAACTAAATGCAAGCATGAGCCAATATTTTCTCCAAGAAGACCAGAAAAAACACGCTTTAAAGATAACATTCAGGACTACATAAGGTGAAAGTTAGCTAGTTACAGCTTTTTGACTATTTAGGGAGTGTTGGTCGGTTGACGATAGCAAGGCCAGGCTAGCAGTTTATTGCTAAAGTTTAGCTAGCTGTTAGCAAAAAGCGGATACCCACTTGTTGAAACATGACGTTTAACGTTGTGTTAAGTTAGACAAGCTAAACAGCAGCTTTGACTTTCCTCTCTTGTTTCTTTGCATGTGTTTATTTTTCATTATTAAGGCTTTCAGCAAAATAAAATCACATTATTACGTTTTCTTCTTCCAAACACTTGACCCTCTTGTGATACCAGCTGTCACGTTTCTTTACATTTCTTTTTCGACACCTTTCGTAGTTCCGCTGTGTCAATGTGTCGTCATTAAATTAGCGTTTCATAAATTAACATGACTTATTCGTTGCCTTGGTAGGTTTATTGCCTTGTGCCGGCAATGGGGGACATGAAGACCCCAGACTTTGATGATTTGCTGGCGGCTTTTGACATTCCTGATATTGATGCCAAAGAAGCCATTCAGTCAAGTCCGGAGGAGGAACGAGATGAGGTGGGGGCTAATGCAGATGAGACCGAAAGTGGGTCTCCTGCATGTTTTTCCTGTCCTCCTGCCTCACATAGTGACCCCCCTGTGGTAAGCGTTATTGTGAAAAACACAGTGCGATCTGAGTCATTTGAGGAGGAGCAGAAGTGTGTCAGGGACAAAACAGACAATCCCTCAAACAGTGGCTTAAACTCTCAGGTTCAGGTCAAGTTTAGTGACTTTACCGCACAGCTTGGTCCTAAAACGCCCACAGATGCCCCCGTGGAGTCCCTGATTGCCAATGGCTTTGAGAGATCTATTCCCAGAGATCAGGAACAGTCCAACGCACAACCATGGCCTCGGCATTCACCAGTGACATCCACAATAAACGCTAGTGAGGGTGACAGTGATAAAGGAGCTGAGGTTGGATCAGTCCAGACTGATGTCATTAATAGTTTAAAACCCCTCCTTTACCTCCAGTCTTCGACTAATGCTGGTCCCAATTCCCCAACTCCTCCCTCGCCACGCTCTGTCAGCCCTCACCTACTTCCTCACTCCCCTCAAAAGGAGGAACCTTGTGTCCTTAGTAATCCACCATCCCCATTACCTCAAAATGGAATTTTCAAGGCTGCAATTAAGCATGTTATACACTCAGATGAAGACGACTCGGAGCCAGACTTAGGAAGTCCACTGGTGATCCAGGAAAGCCCAGAATCTGTAATGTCCTCTCCTCCCAAATTTAAACACAGAGCAAAAGTAAGGCACCCTGAGTTGCTTGGGTCTCCTGAAACTACTTCTTGTCTTGTGTCTCATCCTGCTCATTTTTCTTCTCTGGCACCTGCAAAACCTAAACCCCAACTTGAGGAGGAGAAGCAACTGACCACTTTCAGCTCTCCCCCTACAGCTCCCCAGCCACAGAGTCCCCAGGACTGCCTCCCCTCTGTCAGTACAGACTCTGCGTCAATCCAAGAGGAGAAATACCCAGAGCATGTGATTGATGAGAGGGACTCACCTGAGAGCCCACCTCCCAGTGAGATGGGTCTTGTAGTCCCAAGGAGAAACAGCAGCCCTGATTCAGCCCAAATATCAGATTCAGCAGCAAACGACAAGGACTACCATCACCAAGATGAGCTCATGGAAAGTGAGCCCAAAGAAGAGGACAGGTCAGGTGACAATGAGGAGCTGAGTGAAAAGAGGAATGGAGATGGAGGAAATGTAAATGAGGAGAGCTGTGGTGCTGTCACTGAGGATCCTGTGTCTGCAGACACAGTTTCACCTCCATTGCGTCCCCTCAAAGTTAAAATTAAAATGAATACAGGGAGCATCACAAGGACTGTAGGTGTCACACCTAAAAGAAGTGGAAGAGCCACTACCAAGGGTGTGCATAGTTCAAAACCTTCACCTGAACGTCATAGCACAAGATCTAAGAGGGAAGTATCACAGCAGTCTCAGATGCCTGCAATGGCGATGCTCCAGGAAGGTGCCCGAACAGTGAAAGACAAAAATGCAGTGAACATCAAGCCCAAAGTTTCCCCCACAGCTGTTAGCATCACCAAAACTGCGGCCCTGCCTTCTGTCTCCGTTTCCTTTCCAAGAGGCAGTGCAGGTGGGAACAACCCTCGCAGCCGGGGTCCAAAAAGTCTTAACAGTGGGGTGACGCTTGCTACACCTTCACCCATGCTTCATTCACAAAATAGCAGCAGACCGGCCTCCATAGTTAACAGCACAGGGGCAATCATATCCAAGAGTCAAACATACCTGGTAGAAGTTTTCAACAAGATCCTCAACAACAAAAACCCGCTGCCCAGCTATAAACCAGATCTGAGCTCACCTCTTCCTGCAGAGTGGGGCCTTCCTCTGCCTGCACAGGTAAGCTGTCTTTGTGTTTAGTGCTAAAATAAACAGAAAATTTACATAAAACTGAACCAGCTGATGTTTTTTCAAACAGAAATATTATCGACATTTTGTGTAAAGTACACACTAGACAATTGACACAGTACAGTGGCTCAAATGTAAAGAATTGCTGTTTTGAAGTATTTTAAATATGTCACTTTGGGTTATGGACAGTTGTGATGTTTTTTTTTCACCACTTTCTGATCTTATTGGGCCGAAACAACAAATCAAGTAATCAGGCAAGTCTGGAGTTTTATCATTAATGAACATCCCACATGAGTGATTCAAGTCTGCTCTATTCCTCTGAGAGTGACTGTTTATTGGTCACTGGCGCAAAAAAGTCAGTGACTAACCAATTGACTTGCCCAGCATACACTTATACTGTATAGCATTGTTCTCCCTAATGTTAATGGATCACTATCTAAAATGAGAAGTGTTTGCCTCCTTGTAGGGTTACCGCTGTTTGGAGTGCGGTGATGCCTTCGCCCTGGAGCAGAGTTTAACACGGCACTATGCTCGGCGCTCACTGAGGATTGAGGTGACCTGTAATCACTGCGCCAAGCGGCTGGCTTTCTTCAACAAGTGCAGCCTGCTTTTACATGCCAGAGAGCACAAGGATAGAGGCCTGATCATGCAGTGTTCACACCTTGTCATGAAACCCGTGCCTGTGGAGCAGATGATTGTCCCACAGGACTCCACGCTAGCTGGTTGGTGAATTTTTAGATTGTAGATTTTTTTTCAGATGTGTGTGAGATTATGATTCCTTTTGTATATTCCTTCTTGATGCTTAAGGTGAGCTCTCTCCATCACTTTTGTTATCATCTTCAGGACTGTCATCATCCTTTTTAGGCCAGGCTACCACAAACGTGACACTCCAGGCACAGAAAGCGGTATCCAATAAGAAAGCAGAAGCAGTGCAGTACATCAGTAATAAATGTCCTGAATGTCAGGCTCAGTTCACCAGAAAAGAAGAAGTGGCGGAGCATTTCCAAGAAATCAAACCTGCACAAACCACTGTGAGTCTTTTGTGTGTGAGGAAAGGCCAAGACATTTTTTTTTCAATGCTATGGAAATAAACTCCACCCTAACTTAAATTCTGTCTTTGGACATTGCTTTCTTCTCCTGTTGTTTTCTAGTCATGCACAGAGTGTTCTCCTCCCATGCTACTAGCCAACAACTGTAGTGCAGCAGCTCATCAACGCATCCACCAAGGATGTCCACCACACGTCTGCCCAGAGTGTGGAGGTACAGTTGAGCAGCCGCTGTTTCAAACACACATGGATGAGACCTGTTTGCACTTTGCACGCCGCATTGGATACAGGTGGGATATTTTGGTTGTTCTGCTAAAAAAATGTACAAAAGTGTGTGCTTTTAGCAGTCTGTTAACAATACTTTTTCTCTGCAGATGTTCCAGTTGTCTGGTGGTGTTTGGAGGACTCAACTCTGTAAAGTCTCACATCCAGCAGGCTCATTGTGATATGTTTCACAAATGCCCCAGCTGCCCCATGGCTTTCAAATCTGCCCCAAACATACAAAACCACATCACTGCCCAACATCCAACGCTGACTGAAGGACAGGCCATGTATATATAAAAAACACACACACACACACAGATGTGCTTTATCTCATGAAAAGAAATGTACTTCTTCCGTAATTGACCCAGTTTTCATCCTTTTACAGGTCGATCTATAAATGTGTCATGTGTGACACAGTTTTCACAAACAAGCCCCAGCTGCACGTCCACTTTGACACTCATCTAATAAATCAGAAGGTGCACGTGTTTAAATGCCCTGAGTGCACCAAGTTATTTTCTCAGAGAAGTTCGCTACTGGACCATTTCAAGGTATATTCATGCTTATTTAGTATTTAACATAGGTCACATAGTGTTTAAAGAAAAAATAGCCTTACAATATCAGTTTTTCCCCCCTCCATTTTTTACCCTGTTCTCTCTCTTCTTCAGACCCATAAGACTCCTCTTTTAAAACAAGAGTTGCCTTCACCTCCAGCTGCTTCCTCTCGTCCTTCATTGGCAGTAGAGAGCTCAGATGGGGAGGAATTAATGGGCGAAGATAAAAAAGAGAAAGTGAAGAAAGAAAGAATTAAGACCCCCTCAGGGTGGAAGTGTGCACCTTGTCATGCACGCTACACAGACAGAGAAGACTACATCACTCATATGGCGGAACAACATGGCAAGGTCTTGAAATTCACCAACCCCCCTGCTACTTAAGATGCTTAGTTTGACTAAATTGGATTTGTTTTAGGATACAGATGAACAGATGTAGCTAGATTTGTTGTGCTTGTGTTGTGCAGACTCTGAAGAAATTTCCTTGTAACAAGTGTGAGAGCTCCTTTACCACCACCTCAAGTCTGAGACGTCACATCAGAGACAAACACAAAGTCACAAATCGGGGCTTTCGCTGCCAGTAAGTAACCAACATCTGCACACTTTATCCTCATTATGAAACACCAGTTAACTTTGCTGGCACTTGGTTCAAAAGTTGAAACCATTATAAATAATTAGATGTAAGTATGTTGCAAAAAAAAAGGCATAATTTTGTTGGAGACGTGAAGGAGAGTGAAAAATTTACTCAGACTGTGCCAAGTAAATTATCAGGGAAAAAAAGTCTAATGGCCTGAAAGTCATAAAATATTTCACTTTATTTGACAAATCACATTGTTTCCTTATGACTGTAAAAATCCTCTTCAGCCTGGTTGAAAGAGCCTGTTGAAAACTCATGAGGAATTATTTGGTAAAAGTTCAGGTGCAACTATGATTCCTGAAGTTAGTGAGGGTGCATTTGTGAAGATAAATGGTGTGTGTGTGTGTGTGTATTTGTGTGAGTAGGTACTGTTCTGAGGGAAAGAAAACTTTCAGCAGCAGAGCGTTGTGGGAGAGGCATGTTCAGCTGAGACACAGCATGGACATAGAAAGTCAGGACACACCAACGGTAAAATGCTTTCTATGTTTTTTAAGTTTCATCACATAGAAAACACATTTGATGTCGGTAACCATCTTGATTTGTTGTTGTAGGGAGGTGGAGATGAGGCTGACAGTTCCTCAGAACAGGACAGCAGTTTTGGGGCTCGCAGGAGACGTAGAGGAGCTGTAAAGATGGAGCAGGATGAAGAGTCCACAGATGGGGTGAGTCCAGTGAAGAAGTCACAGTCCTCTGTTCCTGCTCCCTACTCCCTTCCCGAGTCTGGCTTCCGCTGTGCCCCCTGCGGCTTCACCATAGAGGACCAGGCGTTGTTCCTGGAGCATATCGGCCAGCACCGGCGAGGAGGGACAGAGGGTGGCAGTCAGCAGTGTCTACAGTGCGGCACCTGCTTCACATCCGCCTCCTCCTTGTCGCGCCATCGCTTCATCATCCACAAAGTGAGAAATGCATTCAGTGACAACCAGCAATCCCTCAGTGAGCACCCAGCACCTTCCCCTGGTAACAGCAGGAACCATGATGAGAAGAGTTCTTTGGACAGTTCAGGACCAGCGTCGCCCTCCTCTCAGGGGGTGGAAGAGGAGGGCACTCTAGCCTGTAAGGTGTGCCGCAAACAGTTTGAAAAGGCATCAGATCTGAGTACACACTTCAGAACTCACGGCATGGCTTTTATCAGTGCAAGGAATGCTGGAAAAACTACATAAGACGCCATATAAGTGGTAGGTGATGAAAGAAAGAAGTGCCTTATTTATTGTTACACCTATGCACTAATTAACCAAAGATTGGTAGAACAGAAAATGTATGTGAATAGATGATAGAAAAGTAAAAATGTGATTTTCACTGGTTGAGATCAGTCTTTACCTTTAACTCTGACACTCAGGATCTAATGCTGCATTTCAGTGTTCAGTTATGATACTAGATACTAGAGATTAGAGCTACTTCCTGGTTGCTGAACAGTTACTCTGACTAGTTCACTGCTGTGACCATATCCATATAATAAGGTGCCTGTAGAGAACTGTGAACGTGAGAACCAAATCACGCTGCGATTACTGGGGCTGTGCTAATGGTCATTTTTTTAACATTCAGATCATTCACCAAGGTCTCTCAAACGAAGCTTAAAATATGTCTCATCATATTTGATGTCACCATAAAAAATATGGAGAAAAAAAACCTCAATCCCCAACAAAATGATTCATCAGAATAAATAAGTGACTTTTTAAAAAAAATAAACTCAAATTAATTTCAGCAATACAACTTGTCAGTTTTAACACATTTAAATGGCGTTGTTGAGCTCTGACAAAGCCGCCACTCCCGTCCATAGTCAGTGCTCTCTAGTCTCACTGAATGAACTCCAAACACCACATTCTGATTAGATACATGTCAACAGTAACAGTCTATCAACACCAAAGGCTGGATCTGTTCTAGTGAGCGCAGGCAGCAGTTTCGAAGGGGCAGCAGATTCAGCTGAAGTTGCAGTAAACACAGCAATCTATTGAATGTTGATTTACAGTTTGAATGTCACTGTTTTGAATGGAACTTGAAAGTAGGGCTGGGTGATATGGACAAGATCAAATATCAAAACCAAGATTTAAAATGATTTAGTTATCATTTTGAAACGGAGCGCAGAATTAAATAGAGTCATGGTGCCCCCTGCTTCTACCAAAGCAGAAAATGATGTGAATGTATAAATAATAAACGAGTTTATGAAAATAAAAACTTCTTTTTATTCTAAGGATAGGTTAAGAAAATCTCACAGCTTGAGGATTGAAGCCATTCTTTAGTCTGGTGCTATGGCAGCATATATGTCTGTATCAGGACAAACAGGCTGTAGCTTGGATGGGTTTTGTCTTGTAATATCGTTTGCGCTCTGAACATGCACCTCACCCCACCAATGTAACTGATGCTCTGTTGATGAGTACTAGTGATGTTCTGGTTCACCTGCTGCAGAGCCCTCCTTGGCCATGCATATATCAAGCCAGTTTATGATATTTGTAGATATCGGGATGAAATTAAAAGGATGACTAATGTTGCTTTCAGAAAATATAAACACAATGAGATTTTTTTATGAATTATCATCAGTACTAAATACATAATGACTGAGTTAGTAGAGTTAAATATTCGAACACCTAGCACAGTCTAGCCAGTCTTTGAAACCAGGACAAGATGACAATTGTTGCCAGATTATAACACCCAAACTCTAAGAAAATATCTTAATATTGATATTGTATTGATTGGCCAACCTTACTTCGCACTATTCAGTACAGCTCTGGTGATTTTGCTGGCTGTTATTGATAAGACAGCGATGGAATGTTTTGACTTCAATGTTTTCATCCTACTGAAGAGATTGTTGAATGGCAACCCAGGTAATTTTCTGTAGAATCCTTTTTATTTTTGTACATTAATTTTTTCAAAGATAATCACTTTGGTGTAAAAACTCAATAACAATTAAGTGTGTATTCTTATACCTTCTTTCCAGCCACTTTCAAAAACATGCAATAGCTGTAAAATTGATTCTCAACTACATATCCAGTAATTAGTTTCATACATTTTAGTTAACAGACTTGAACTTTGCTTGAGATTGGTAATCCATCAGATTTCCTTTTTGATTTTATGGACAGTGTTTACTCACTGAGCTGTAACAGAGGGTTACTAACACAAAAATGCAATTTTGTACTAAAAAATATTATAAATTTGGGAAGATACCCACTTAATCTGTCTAAGTCTATCTG
>JAPZDY010000025.1:13194085-13213472 GCA_029783645.1 Ctenochaetus hawaiiensis
ATATGGAACATTTTTATTCGGTTTGGGCTTCTAACCCGATTCTAATTGGAATATTAGGCTCCATGTAAACCCAGCTACTGTTGTCAAAGAATATATTTGAAAAAGAAAAAGAAGGGTTACTCAATGGCGCTCTGTGCATGCTCTGCTCAAAAACATGTGACTTGCTGATCATGAGGGTTGCTACTTCACCCATACAGAAATATTGCATGCCAGTGGGCAAAATTCACTATCTGTGAAGGAAAAAGGATGGCAGGTTGGATGCCACTTCCTTTCATGTCCATCAGGGTATATGTGGGGAGACCCTTGATTGGCCAGGAACGCATATGCAAATTTCAGTGGCTGAATGCACATATGCCATTGGAGGACAGTATAACCCATAAACCCCAGTAGGGGGCAGAGCTTATATGAGATAAAACTACTGAACACATACACATGCTTAAAGACACTGATAACAGATTGTCAACAGCACACACCTCCTGCTGAAAATGTGAGGACATGACAGGTCTGTATTTGATCTCATAGTCTAACTGATAATGGTTGTCTTCAGTCTTCCAGGAGATTGGCCGACTCCAGCTGACTCTAATCTTCCTCTCCTGTCCCACTTCCACTTGGATGGTCACATTTGCCGGTGGGTCGGGCTTTACTGAGAGAAAAGGAAGGAATACAATAAGTGCAAATTTAAGAATTTTTCGAATATCCTTACATGAGATTAAACAGGTGACAGGTGAACACATTTGCCTCAACAAAACCACTTACAAATCCACAAAGGGGCAAAGTTAAGCAGCTGGCTTGTGGCGTTCCCTCCGATGCTTGTAACGCACAGGTAGACCCTGTGAGTGACTCTCAGCTCCTCGTCATTATGCTCCATTGCGCACCAACAGCGAGATGCTCGAGACGAGTATGAGCACTTTACAGGAAGGAAAGGCTGTGTCAAACTGAGAGAAGGAACAACAAATAGAAACAGTGTCACTCCCAAAAAGTTAAGTTAGATTTGAAGGCAAAAATAATTCAGTCCTGAATTCAACAAATTTACAGACAAATGACAGACCATGTGTACTGTGGTTTGAAACCTGAAAGCAGAATTTAAAAGCATACTGGTTGTGAGATGACAGTTTATGTGATATAAAAGTATCAGTAGGTCAAGAGAAAATGATTTGAGTACAGCTAGCTTTCTAAGGTTCATCCTTTTCACTAGAGCTGTGAACATTGTTTCCATTGCATTAAAACTTTATAGAATGCTAATCATTGTTCTAGGCCCGAATAAAACCCTTGTCTACCAAGGAAACAGCTTGTTAAAAACTCAAACTTTTAATCGCAAAATATCAGAAAATATAAATCATATTCTTAAAGCAGGATAGGGCCCTTTGAAGTGTCCAAGATCAGAAATTAACAGATTCTGCACAGGTGACTGTCTGATAAGTGGCCTCCACATCCTCCATTGATTCCTGATAATAGACACTTTGTTTGGCATTACCCCTTACATAATGGATCCCTGGAGCCAATCAGAATTGAGTATTCACCAAGACCATTGTATAAATAAAACAATTTAATACGGTATTGAAAACAGCAAACACCCCTGTTGTCGAGGGATTGACAGGTGAGGTGACTGAAAGGAAGTAACATCTTAATCCTAGGTTATGGTGTTGTTAAAGACTTACATCATTACTGCTTGTAAACTAGCTAGTAAAGTGTGTAACACAAATTACATATTTTTTAAATCTATAACTTAAACTCTATGCAAGTTTATAGGAGATCAGATGGTGAAAACACTACTAATTGAAGTCTTACAGACAAAGTCATCAGTCATATTGTGTAAGCATTAGTTACTATAAAGTATTATTTACTTTCATCACACTTCATATGAATGATTTTTTGGGGTGTTGTAGTGTTTGTGTTTGACCTTACTTTTTACTGAGTAAGAGGTAGCAGTTGGGTTTTATTTTGACGGGTTTCTGGGGTGTCCACTCACAGCGAATCTTACTGCTGGGTGACCTTTTGTAGCAGAACAGGCTGGGTTTCTCTGGAGGCTCTGACAATACAGAAGACATACACAGTAATTATTAATCAGTCATTTAGTCATTTGTTCTTCAACCTAAGCTTATGTAATTGTAAATCATACTTGTATCAGCAAGGAGGATTCTGGGTAAACTAACATTATTTCTCCTAAAACTTGAGTGTCAGTTATTTTAAATATTAGCAAACAAACATTAACATTTCCCCTGAAACCAGCATTGTATTTGAAAATATTTGGTTTTGTCCAAGCAAAGATAAACTATCAACAGTTACTTACAGGGAATAGCAGCACATCGAGCATGATCACATTTATCCTCACACTGATGTATAAACATAATGTCATTTGTGAAGCATAATTTACCTGCAATAAACTCTTTGTTTTGTTTTCTCAGTTAAAATTCATATTTCATTTCAAGATTTAAACCATTTGATTTACTACAGATCACGTATAACTTCAATCATCCATCATGACCTCAGTGCCGTTGTAACTCACCTGCGATGATCAGTTTTATGGAGAACCTCTCCCTTCCCCTGTAATTACATGCGTATTTCCCAGAGTCTGTTAGTCTCACTGAGGACAGAGACAGTGTAGCCCCTCTCCTCTCAAACATGATCTCCCCCCAGTCTCTTTTTTCTTTTCCCACTGTCCTTCCATTCCACTTCCACTGAGGCCTTGATTTTATGCCCCTTGTCACCCTGCTCCCTTCCTCCCCCTCCTCTTCCTCATAATCACTCTCGTCATCCATATCTTCAGCCATTAGCAGTCTGCGGCCTGTGCTCGGCTTGGACGTGTAAGCAGCGGGAGAAGCTGTGTATCCCGTCTCTGTATAGCTGAGACTCCTGTTTCCTCCTGTCACAGCAGGATTAGAGAGGTGACGCTCACTGACAGCACTCTCTGTAGCATGTCTGTCACTTTTCACTGAAACAGTGTTATTTATAATGGTCACAGTGGTTGGGGTTGCACTTGAAGAACGGCCTCTCCTGTTGCTGTTTGAGCTGTTTCTGACCTTCACTCCATTCACTGTCACATGACCGCTGCAGGTCAGGACCACCGTACTGCCCACAGGTAAAACCAGTGCACCAGGGGGAGGGTCTTCATGGCAAAACGAAGATACAAAAACATAATTAGAAGAGCAAATATAAACTAATATGTGCACTGGCTGTCTTAAATTATGTGTATGTGTGTGTGTGAGAGTGTGTGTGTGTGAAATCAGGAGTGTATTTGTGTGTATTGTACATTTATATAGTATTCTGTGCAAACTGAGGTTTGCCTTGAGTATTGGTTGTGGTCGGCTAAACACAGCATGGATAGGATGCAACGTTGCATAACTAAAATTACCAACTCCTTTTGAACTTCCCCTTTTAATGAGGTCCTCTTCTTTACTGTTTCTTTTTCTGTCCCGAACTCCCCCCCCCCCCTCACCCCCAGTTATATCTCACTTATTTACATTTCTCACATTCTCCAATTGATCAGACTCTGATTGCACACAAAACTAAATTAGGACTTGAGACATGCTGTTCTTGTGTTTACAGCCCCCTGATAGGACTTGACCACTCTGACGTCAGAGGTTTACTGTCCTTCTAGAGTGCAAACACACTTCTCTCACCCTTTCTCCCACAGTTCTCCTTCTTCTTTTCCCTGAAAATAAATATGAAAAAAGAGAGCCTCTGCAGCCGAGAGAGGATAAACAGCCAAACTAAAAATATTTTGGACTGGTTTTTAGGTTTTTATACATTTTCTTATTTTTAAATTTGATATTTTCCTGAGCCTTAACCCAAATAATTTGGATAAACAAGGGGGAAATATTTGACATCAAGAGAAGTGAGTGGTCTCAAAGTTTCGTAACCAAACAGTTAAATCCAGGACAACAAACAAAGCGAAGGTTAAAGCACATTATAGTAGATGCTGGTTGGTCAGTAAAAAGTCCTTGAACAAATAGTAGTAACTATTTGAACAGGCTGCCATGAAAGTCAGAATATAGACAATTATACTTTTACTCCGTGCCTTGATGACAGGAGCGAAGGAGGGTTCAACTTTTGGGGATACTTCATCTATTTAAAAATTTCTGAATAAACTTTACAGGCTTTTTAGAGACAATTTAGCTTTTACAAACAAACAGTAACAGTGGAAAACAGGATAACATGACAGAAAATTCAAACATTTTTGTAGGTTCAAAGTTAAGGTACCTGTCTTATTAGTTTTCACACCACTTTTCACTTCACTTCAGTTCAGAGGGAAATATTTAACGCAAGACTCAACTAAAATTATTTGACCATTTTTAAGGTAAAATTGAGACATTTGCACAACACACACAAAAAGTTTATAAAACACAACGTTCCCAACAACGTGTACGGCTGAAACAATCAGTCATTTTAGTAATTTTTCATGTAAATACATTTTGTGGTACAAGTCTTCGATTGTAAGCATTTAATGGTTTCATTTCGAAAGTTTGAATTATTTTTTTATGTTTTGACTTTAGTATGTACTATAGTTTGGACAAAAATAAACTGTGTGACGGCGCAACATTCGCTGCAGTCAAAAAGTGAGCTACATCTTAACCCCCACCAACATTAAAATCCTGTTTTATATTAATACCTAACACAAACACCAATAAACACTTTCATCTTGAGGTTTTCTTACAAACATTTTCAAAACAGGACTGTGGAACATGTAAAATGCGCTAAAATAAAGCAACTTTGACAAACTTCGAGTTGCGCTGAGCTCAAACTGCGAACAAATCAGGCTGCTACAAAGTTAATCACTTAAAAAATATAGGCCTATAGATTTTGACCTGTTGGAGTTGTCATACTTGTTCTCATATTGTCAATACACATCAGTTACTGTGGGAGCTTACCTTTTCTGAGGCAGGTTCCTTCGAAAATGCTTTGGACCGGCGCGGCGCACAGAACGCACAGCAAAGGGAGAAAAACCCGCATTTTTGCGCTTAAATCTCCCTTTGCCGAGTTCTCCAGCATCCCTTAAACGCACCAGCATCAGTTTGAGATTGCTGTGAGTCCCTTTAAACTTTTAACAAGAACAAACAATCCTCCACCACAGCCTGGATTGTTAAATCAGTTACCGGCTTCCTCTGGTTGCAGAAGTCTGCTGTCCGTATCAGACCCGTTATTGTGAAATCCCAGCTCTCTTCCCCTTGTTCAGCCCGTTACACAGAGGAAATCCTCCTCAGCGTCAAAATAAAACCCCAGTGAAGGCTGATTATTAGCCTGATATTATAATATTTATTTTTAAAATCTGTCCTTCTAAGGAAGTCCCTTTACATATTTTTTATACATCCTGTACTGTCTATTGGCTACTGTTGGCTTAGAATCCTTTCGTTTTGATTTTAATCAGTACAGTTTTTCACAACAGTATATTCTCATCAGAGGTGTTGCAATGTATAGTTTTAAAAACTTTCCTAGTCTTAATAAGCGTTATATTTTACTTTTGTTTCATTCCAAAGTAAAAAAAATAGAAATAAAATGAAAAAACTTTGCTTTTTCATTTTGACTGACTTCAAAATATCTCTTCTAGGTGAATAAATTAAATTAAATTAAATTAAATTAAATTACATTAAATGTGTGGTACTTTTGTGACAAAAAGTACCAGAACATGAACACATAAAATAAACTGCTGGTTATTTCTCATAACATTTCACACTTCACTACAGCGGAGTCATTTCTGCCTCAAACTCTGGTTGCTATTTAAAAAGACATTTGCATGGACACAGAGTGTTTCTTTCATGTCAAAAGGAGGCGACATGTTTATTGACCATCTTTCAACAGCTTCATTTTCAACCCAGAGAGGTGACCCGCGCCTGAACAATTCATGGGACCATAAACTGTACAGTACATTCATTTCCAGCCTTGTTTATGCAGATGGTGTCAGCATTTGGTTGTTTTTTCAGTCTAAGAGTTGCTTTGTTGAAGGCTGTAGCACAGGCACAGATACAAGAACAGGTTTTTATTGTTCCTCTGGTCACCTTACTTCATAATCATCTCACCCCAGTCTGGGTCAGGGGTCAGTATTTGACAGAAACACTTACAACACAGATGGGATGCTGTACTTGATCAATGGATCGGGAACCAGAAAAAGCTAAGAGGACCAACATTTTGGCATTGTTAAGGCATGATTATCCCCGAACACCTTCCCTTTATTCATGAACAAACGACAGATTAAAGCACTTTTGCTGAAGCGAATCTGTTCACGCAAAATAACAACATGTACGACCAAGGATTTGACAAACAACCCTTAAATGCCCCTTACTGCCTTTGATTTTCAGAGTCTCTATACACTTTGCCCAGGTGTGACCTAAAGTGAGGCAGTGGCAGTTTGTCTGATTTTCAGACGATGGTGGTACGAGACATTGCATCAGAGGTACATCACCTTGACCCGTCAGACCAAACAAAACACTTACAAAGAAGAGACAAAGCACTGAGAGCTTGCTTTAAGGTGCAACTCAGGTAAGTCATTATAATACACATCAATATGATGCAAAAAAAGAAAGAAAAACATGTGCAGTAAGAAAACTCATCAATGACAGAAAAAGGGACAAAAGTTTTGCAACAGTCTTGCAGTGCTCTGTAACATAAAGTACCGTTCTCACTGAGAACTATAGTGAACACAGAGGCTTGAGGACATTTTTTTTGACAAAAACAGTTTTAAAGATAATAATACCTACACTTCACCTGTTCAAAGTCATGTTATTCTGCTCATTCATTCAATCCACTGTTGTCTGAGAGATGCGGTATGACTTGAGTGTATGTGTGTGTGTGAGACTAAACTTCCTAAAAAAGGAAACAAACTTATAGATCACTGATAGTAAATTCTCATGACGTCGGTTTCTGCGTCTGTCCATGATTTCTTATAAATTATTCTTGAACACAGTTAAATGCCATGGAAACATGTTGCCATTAAATTCCAATTCATAGTTTGGCAGAGTCCGTGTCAGTGGGATGTGCCACTTTCTTCCTATGATTTGGATTTATTGGAGTTCATTCAAGATGTTTAAGCTGGGAAAGAGCATTTTTATAACAGTCTGTTTGCTCTGAGTGTCTGCATACAGCACTTTCTGGATGTGTGTGCAACACATGATGGACAGTAGTAAATATGTTTTTCCCCCATTTGTTCTGGATGTTTCACTCAATCCGGCTGGTTTCCTTGGCAACAGAGGATGGGCTTGGGCTGTTGGATGCTGCAGCACGAGTCTTCCAACCAAACAGAGCTTCCTGTTGGAGAAAAAAAGTTTACCTTTAATGCTGAGGAATACAGAGGAGGATTATAATCAGGGTAGTCTAACCCCAACCCCCATAGGTCCAAGAGTGTATGTTTAGCAGGCATTGACACTACAGAACTATCATGAGAATGTGATGGGAATAGTATAGGCATGCTACAGGCAGCAGTGTGTCTCTATGATCCTGTCACTCTTTTGCGACAACATAATGCCGCTTGTCACTTCAGTCATGAAGGCGACACTATTCTATAGAGTATATAGGCTACAATATAGTAAAGAATTGAGTAGTCAGTATGTAGTTTAGAGCATATCATAGATCCAAGACAAACTGACAGGTGGACAGGTGAGAGAAAAAGGTGCAATTACAAATTTGTTACTTCAGCACCGCGGACAGGGCCCTTGATTTATGTCCCTGATATTTCAGAGCCATGGTCGAGGCCATGATTGCACAAACATCAGCCAGATAAAGAGAGTAGCACAACATATTCAACTAAACAACCACTCTGCTCCTGCACTCTCTTTGCTATTAGTGGATGTAGAGGAGGGATAGCAAGTTAACAAAGGGGATCCATTTTGGCCGCTTTGCACCCCATCTTATCCGCTCTTATAAAAGCAGCTCACCTGCACAGTTCCCAGAGTGATCGTCCAGCCTCCAGGTGAGTCTCCCCCATGGGATCTCACTGCTGTGGAAGTGAGGACACCAGCGTTGAGGACCTGGTCTGAAGCCTGAGGTGCAGCAGCTTCTGAATCTGGTGGGGTTTCTGTAGATGACGTGAGAACAGTCTGTGCACTTTGGGTCGACGCTGTGCCCGTTTCCTCCTCGATGGGCGTATCTTGTGAGCCGCCGAGAACAGAGGAGGAGTTTGAGAGTGGCGGGACTGACCCAGAGACACAGCTGGGCGCTGGGCTGGACTCCCCAGAGGCGGTGGGGGGAGTATGAGCGTGAGTGTGTTTCTTCCTGCGGAGTGTGTCGATCCAGCTGGAGCTGTGTCTGGAGGCAAAGGAGGCCAGAGCCAAGGAGGAGAGCCTCATGTTCTTCCCTGAGGTGATCAGCTCTCCAAATCCCTCCTGGTGGGCAAAGGCGTAGCCTGATCTCCGAGAACCGCCTCGAGCTCCAAGACGGCCTTCTGACACACTGCTCATCCCACGCCAGGCACCTCCCATGCTACGACCCACCGGCTTTCGCTTCTTCTGTCGCACCAGCTGAGTGTAACGCACCTGAAGAAAGAACAGCAGAGAGAAAGAGGGACGTTACAGTGACATGTCAATAGTTGATCACAGTCTGTTAAAAAGAGAGCTTGAGGCGTAACAAAACTGATCATTAAACAAGATCATATGACCAATAAATGAAAAGCTGATGATCCACAAATACGTTCACAGTAACATAAATTCAGTGTGTAACGATACCTGACAAAGCGTTTTACAATTTGCCTTTAATTCACTCATTAAACAAACAATCACAAACCAGTGGTGATGGATTTATTTTGGTTCTTTACACTAGAAATATCTTATAACAGTTTAAATATGAGACGTTACAGAAATGAAACAATGTCATGTTGTGGTTATACTGGGAACCAACTAGGTGACTTTTTCCTCAGAAATTCAGTGTAACTTGCCAAGAAGTTGTACATCACAATAACCCTCTGTGAACTTGCTAATTGTTTCTTTCACTTCCACTTTTGTATTTGTGGAAAAAGCAAGATACAACATGTTTTTAGTGAGCTTTAGAGATGCTGCTAGGCTGAGCAATCTCTTCTATTTTTAGGATGAGCTGTTTTATTGTTTTTACCAGTTTTTGAGCTAAGTTGAGTACTGAGTTTTCCTTTAAGGATGCTAAATTATTTAATTTTTCCATTCCATTCTTTGCAATTTTGTTTTTTGCAATATTTTTTGTTATTTTCTGCCAATATACAGTACACAACCGTTCTGTACAGTTGTTAATCAAACTTCCTAGCCTACTTTTTTACATTATCCTCAATTTCATCTCAAATGTTACTTTACAACTTAAATTTATCTCCAACACAAAAACCCGTAGTAGTGACTTTAGAGAAAATACCACAAACAAAAAAGAAAGGACTTTCTTCACACCACACTGACAGCACTTTGGTTTGGACACTAAGCAAGTTTAAGCCACATTAGGCTAATTTTCATGTACTAAAAGCAACTTGTGTCATTGGGGTACACAGATTAAGTCAATATTTGCAGAGTCTTTGCGGTGCATGAGGCCAGTGACGGTAAGCCTAAATTAATCAACACACACACGCACACACACACACACACACACATACTCAGAAGAGCTGTTCCATGTTGCATGCAGTTAATCATTGGCTGAGACCAGTTTGAGACTGACCTGCGAGGAAGACGTGATACCAACACATGTTGCAAAATAGGAGATGGACAAATCACAGACTTTGTGTTTGTGCGTGATTTCTCACCGTGTCTGAGAGCTGAGGTCTGAGGTCCACCTTGAGGAAGCGGAATGCCAAAACTGGAACTATGCATATTGCTGTCGCCAGCGCAATAGTTAACCACACGACTGGTTGCATCAATGTGCTCTGGGCGCTGCCTGTGCTCACAAACACACATTGCATACACGAACATGAGTAAATATCTTTTTGGAATTTATTGCATTTCACAAACACTGTAAACACACGGACATCAGATTTCCTGCTGAAATCATTTCACTAGTGGTGTGAAATGATTTCAGCAGGTGACTGCAGCCAACATGACTCAGATATAATATGGGTCAACCAACTCCTGACTGAAGTGCATGTATGCAGGCCGTGTATTTATAATTGAGTGTAAGTGTAGGTATAAGTGGGCAGATAATAGAGTCCAACTCATGTACTGGTGAGCTGATGTTATTGTCAAACTCTGACTTATTTTGTATATAATAAGTCACAGTGCATATATGTTTTATTTCCTACATTTTCATTTTAATTTGGTTGTAATTTTTTAAGTATCCAGTCTTAATATTATTTTTATGCTTGTTTTACTTGCGTCCCTGTTGACAATCTAAAATATTCTACCTCTGAACAATCTTTCACAGTTCTTTGGAAAAAAGTGAGGCATCTTAAGATTAAAAAGAACTATCTTTTTATTATTAACCCAGAAATGCTTACATTGCTAATAATGCTTAAATTGATACTGGCTAAAAAAAAATAGTATCTGCCAGGCTCTAGTCTGTATGTGTGTGTGTGTGTGTAATAGGGAGAACAGTGGACCCACCTACAAAGTGGAACTGTTTGGGGAAGATCCTGAAGAGGGTCTGACTGTGTAGAGCGAACATGATGGTAAAGTAGCAGCCCAGAGAGCCCCACACAAACACATGGTTGAAAACTGTCCAGAAGCCTGTGTCAAGAGCGATCTGCATCATCACACACACACACACACAGACACACATGCAAAAAGCAGCAGAGGTGCACAGTTAATACACAGTGATCCAACAGACATTTGATAAATATAGAGGTTGGTAGCTCTGAGGGAAGCTTAAATCACCCTGGCTTCACTTACTTGTACGCTGACCACAATGACCAGGGCTGTTGCTGTGGTGACAGCGAACGTCTGGTAGTCAGCCAGGGGCACTCCATTGCTCTGGGTGGCATCAGACAAGATGGCGCAGGGGACAAAAAACAGCACTACTGATGTGTAGATGCCCTGGGCGATGCAAATGAAGAACTCTCTCTTGTTGAAGAGGAGGTTGAGCTGTCCGGGCTCATACAGTTTAGGATACTCCAGACTCCTCTGGTCAGGCACATCCTACAAAAAGACAGGGAGTGAGCACATTTACTACATGAAAATACTTTGCAATATTGTGGTTATAACAGAAATTACCTGGAATTTTTATTATTCATTAAATCATCTACAATTAACCCTAAAATATGTGACTAAATTAGCATCAGCATGCTAACATACCCACAATAATAATTCCAGCATGCTAATGATGAATGGGTATAAAGTTTACCATGTTAGTTTGGCATGTTAGCATGCAGAGTTTTACTGTTAAATGCTAACATGAAGTGTAGCTGATTTTGCTTGGAAACCAAAGCATTGATCAAACTGAAAGTCTGACCTGATGGTGCTAAAGAAGAGTGAGGGGAGCATGAAAGTTATCACAGATCATCCTGAATGTCATGATGACTATCTGTAAATGTCGAAGTACTCCATTCAGAAGTTTCCAAGTCATTTCACTCAAAACCACAAATGTCAAACTAATAATGACATTAGTTGTCAGGCCGTCACCAAAGTTTGCATGCTTTGCTTTTCACAAATGTCTCAACCGAATTTCATTCCAATCATTCCAGTAGCCGGTGTGATATTTAAATCTGGTCCAAAGTGGTGAAATGACCATCCAGCAGATTGACACTGCAATCTTGCGCTGAATGTAGCAAAAATTTGGCTTTATCTTTGTTTAATCTACTGTTGTCATGGCTAACAGCAAAAGAATTTAACCAACATTAATGCAGTTCTTAAATTTCATGAAAAGACAGTATATAAGAGAGCTCTACTTGTAGTTTCAATTTAAACAGACCTGGTCAAATATCCCCATGGCCAGCACAGGGAGGGACGTGTAGACAATGTTGTAGAGAGTGATGAAATACTGATCATACACCGTCTGTGAGAAAGAGGAGATGGACACACAAACACAAAGTGAAAAAAGTTATTACAATTTCCCAACCTATGATTGTTGATATAACGATGTCCTCATGACCTCTACCTGTGCAGAGAAGCCACAGAAGAAACCGAACCAGAAGTGCACCATGGTGAAGGCAAAGTTCTTGTAGAAGAAGTAGCAGAGGAAACGGCACATGCGCAGGTAGGACCAGCGGCCATGCACCAGCAGGAGGCGCTGTAGGAAGCGAAACTGGGAGAAGGAGTAGTCGCTGGCCAGCACAGCTTGTATTCCCTCCTGACCTGAGATACCAACTCCGATATGAGCACCTGAGGGATAGGAAAGAAAAAGTAAAGCTGACTAGAGCTGGAAAAAAAAGGTTTCATTTTTAGTTTTTTGTAGAGTTTTTGAAATGTTGAGAAGGTCAAGAGAGCATTTTAACTCATATAGACAGATAGTCTCACATTCTAATAAGGCACCCCTTCAATATCCCCTCTCATAAGTATATAAAAGATGCAAAAATATCTTTGCTAGGGTGTTAAAGCATTTAACAGTTAAACACAGTTTGCCTAAGATTTTAGTCTTTATGCTTGGCTATACTGAAAACTCATCTACCTCTTGCTCTGAAAACAATTAGCATATTTCCCAAATATCAAACTTTTCCTTTCAATTAAAAAACAGCAACAAAACAAACAAACAAACAAACAAACAAAAAACTTTTGGGTTTCCAGGTTGAGAAAAAAACTTTGAGTCCTCCATCAAACTAGCCCTGCTAACGAGTTAGCAGCAGTAAACACTTATGTGTTTACAGCTAGCTTTGCAGCGGTCAAGAGTTTCAGTATAAATGTTACAGATTATAAATGTTGAGATATGTTTAAAAGGGTGATAGACCTCCCCTCTTAAAATGACTAAATGCCAGACTAACAACACTAACAAGAGATTAACTTAACTTGATGAGGACATCACACCTACTTCCACACATTTCCACACACTGTCGTCAAAAGAAGATAAACAACTGCAGCCTGTGCTGAGAATTTTCCATTGCCTAATGGCAGACGCTGGCACCCACATGGCTTAACTCCACTTCTTCTTTTGTCTCTCCTCTTATCTCAGAAATAACCCTGTTACACTTCCTCTTCACCCTCATCCTGATTTTTTTTTTGAAAAAATAGAATGGCAATTGAATCATCTGAATCATATTAACACCTTTAACAGATCCCTGCCCACCCAAACCACCAACCCAAACTCTGACCTTCTTGGGTTTGACATTAACAACGTTCATCTGCTGTGACTGAATGAACTTTGGATGACATCACCATGGTATGATATTTTTTTTTGCCTTCTACTCATATCAATACCTTCCTGAACCACTCACTTTTGATCATGCTAACATCGTTAGCTCCATCTCCTATAGCCAGAGTGACCGCCTTCTTGTGTTTCTTGATGAGCTCGACCACCTGGGCTTTTTGCAGCGGAGTGACTCTGCAGCAAATCACTGCTTTGCATGCACATGCCGTCGACACAAACTCCATCTCCATGTCTGCTTCAAGTGCATGAGCCTATCAGTGAACAACAGAGAAGGACAGAACAGGAGGTTAGAGTCTCGCTTCAGGAAAAAACATACTTTAAGAAAACAGTGAATATTTTTTTTTTATGCAAACAACTTCTAGCAGCTTTCTATTTTTTGACAGTTTACCGTTAAATCCTTTGCCAACATTGCTTTTGTCTATGTGTACAGTATGTGAGAGTGGGGGCGTGTTATTAATACCAGACTGTGACCGTTGATTACGAGGGCAAACTCTCCAGAGATGTTGTCCATGAGGTTGGGGGGAGGTGGAGGAGGGCACTGCAGCTGTTTCCCTCCTCCTCCTCCTCCTGTGCCATCTCCTTCTTGTCCTTCTCTGAACCCGTTACCCATGAAACATGCCTCTCCCCATCCCTCCATCCCCTCCTCCTTCCCTCCATCTCTGGTTCGTGACAGCTCAATCATCCTTTCCCTTGCCCTCCTGGAGAGGAACACAAACAAACACGACATTAACAGGGCTCGTCCTTGCTGTAAAAACAGAACTAAAACACAACATGACTATGTAGACGGGAAAACAGGAGGGATGAGAGAGGGCAAGGCAGAACGAAAAACAGACACAGCTGACAAAATAAGTCAAAGTAGAGATAAAAAAAAAAAAAACAAAATGGCAAAACTGAAAAAGACTAGGTTAATGTCAGGGGTATCCAGTGATGGAGCTGCTGATTTTTCAGACCCTTGTGCACCTTTGTGCATCATCTGAACCATAACAACTCTTCCAAATTGAAAATGTGCATCACACAAGAAGCATCTGAATGGTACCACATAAGCATCATGGTGAGTAACCTTAACAAACATTTTTTTGTTTAGCTTAGTCTTTTCTTTGTCAGAGTATTTTTAAAATTTTTAAAACTCAACACTTTTTTCCATTCACACAAGTCATAGAAACTGTAGTATGCAACCTGTAAGAAATGCAGACTTGTGTGAAGGAAACAGAGTGTATGATACACCCATACATTAAAGGAGAAGTCCTGTTAAAATCTATCAACACTGTGACATTTACCCATTTATGTAAGCCACTAAATATAAATCCTTATAATGGCGTCCTAAATGTCATATATTTTCAAGAGAAACAAAGACTATTTGTTCCCTGCTAAATTACAGTCTAAATCCAAATAAAATTAGGATTGTGCAAACTGTTGAACAAAATCTTGACATTTGCTAGTTTACACTAAAAATGGATGAATTTTCTTACTCCTCAAAAAAATTAATGGGCAAATTTTTAAAAATTACACTTTTTAGAGACGCCGATGTATTTTTTGGGCTGTGCATTTAGCAACTGGCATCAAGTCTGGTGGTTTTACTGTGTTTATTTACCTATGTATGGATGGCTGTATTAAAACATGGGTTATGCACTGGTCTGGATATTGTCAAGTACATCTTGTGCCGTGGATGGAAAATTGTGCCACCACACCTACTCACTCCAGTCATGCATACACTTCCTGGTTTCTTTCTATGCAACACCTGCCTTTTGTCATTTTTTATTCAGTGTGGATCTCACGGTGCCGCTCTGCAGAGGCAGCGGAAAGCTGGAGAGAAAGACCGACAAGCAGCCATCCGGACAGACAGACAGACAGACTGACCTGAGCTCTTGCCGTACGCTCTGCACAGTGTGTCCACTGATGATGAACACCTCTGTCATGTCATCCGTCAGCATCTTGCAGGAGTAACCTATGTTGACAGCTGTCTCTGTGTGACAGAAAGGGAGAGAGTTATTGGAGTGCACTCAAGCATTTAAGCCAAATGTATCAGAAAGCTTGGATGGATGAAGAGTTGAGCTGAATCATTTTTACATCTTTAATCAATTGTGAGAAAAGTGACGTCTTCTCTTACAAAGTGACTGACAGGACAAGAACCAATTTGCTTTAGGTCCCTTTGTAGAGGCTTACAAACATCTGTCATCTCATTATTCCCATCAAAAGTCCCCTAACTTTCCAGTGTGTTTTAGTAGGTGTTTTCACAGTGAAAACGACGTTCAGGTGTTCTCGGCTTATTTCCCAGCTTTTACATCATCTTAGGGTGCATGCATGTTTTTTGTCAACGTATCTGATGTATGATGATCTGACCAATAGCTGTAATTAGCTAGTGAACATACATTTGCCTTAGGGACATGATTTAAATATTTCTTTTTGTCCTTCTCAATAAGTTATATTTATGGGGCTGTAGGAAACACATGTCAGTGTATGTTTGTAAAGCTAAAGTAGAATCTCATTTTTCAATCTATAGCACTGTATATGGGAACATGCAGGTTTGTTTGCAATTTCAGGTGTTTTTTTAATGGATTTATTCAAAGTGAAAGCAAGAGTGTACACTGCTGCAGAATAGACCTTCCCCCATAAGCACACCCCAATGAGAGAATAATGTGTTTGGTTTTTGATTCTGTGCAGATCATGGTGCTTTTCTAATCAACTGCAGCAGACTAACCTCTGTAAGTGAGTGTAAGTCTGTGTGTCTCACCTTGCTTGTCTCCAGTGAGAACCCAGATCTTGATGTTAGCTAAAGAGAGGACAGCGATGGTCTCTGGGACGCCTTCCTGCAGCTTATCTTCTATGGCTGTGGCACCTAGGAGCTACAGTAGACACACAGGCAGATAGAGACACAAACACACACTCACAGTTTCAGTTATCAGACCAGCAGGATGTTTGATGGGTCCATAAAAGCAATTTCTACATTATGACTTGAATGGCTCACCACAAATTCCACTTATTAAATGGGTAATGTGTAAAATACGGCCACCTGTTGAAGGTTCTTAAGACAAAAGGGGTCAGCATCTCCAGCAGAATCACTGTGCTCTTTGCTTTAACTATCTCTGAATGTGGCTAGTGGCTGCAGTTAGTCAGTCCACTCATTTAACCAGCAGCTAGTGACCCTATTAGTTGACTGAGTTGAAAGAACCAGGCTCAGCAGCCTTTCAGTGTACATGGCCAGACTGACAGAGGCCAGTTTGACAACATTTACAGGTGATTTACAGCAGCTCTGACTGGGAGTAAAAAAAATAAGGGTTTATTTAGACCAAACCAAAGTTGTTGATTGTTGTCTGTAAAGGTTTGTTTGTTACTGATGGATTAGAGGGGTTAGGGGTTAGTTTTCCAATGAGGTACCTATGAAACTAAACTCATCTTTAGTATCAGAGAGAAACTGTGGTTCTGATGATGCAGTTTTAATTTTCTTTTTAATAAAGATTCTAACCTTTCTTGACATTTTTTAAGTTTATTTGTTTGTTACTGAGACCAAAAAAGCTAAAAGAGTTTGTGGGGGGGGCTATACTATTAGACTAATGCCTCATGAGTTACAAATGGTATTACAAGACAGAAAGGTCCAGGGCCAGCAGGTTAGCATGCTCTGCAACAAAATACATTTGTATCTCTGACATAATTTACACCTTCACATTGTGTTAAAAAGAATAAGTCATTTCTTCAATGTTTTTAACCATATGGGAGACATTTTCACTTTTCATCAGACATCAGTTTAACCACATCCTGCACCAAGTAGATCTGTTTATTTAATATAGTTGAGCTACCGTAAAAGAAAGGAATTTCCCTTCACTAATTAGAGTCTGAAGATGTATCCAGCTAAAACTGAGTTCCCCTTTTTACAGAGCTATTTTTGTTTGGTATGAGGAAGGAACTCTGCATAAATCTGTGAGAAGAAAATAAAAGTAAGACACACAAAACCACACGCTGTCAGACCAAGTCACGAACCATCATGTCTTGCTCTATCTCCTCATAGGCGGCTGCCAGTCGGTCCTCTCTGTAGCTGGTAGCCTTGTCAGCGCATCGGTGACTCTCTGACCATGCCTCCCACTCATCCTCTGACAGGTCCCTGTAAGCCAGTGCCAGCGTCCGCAAACCATCTGCTGCATACTCCTAGAGACAAATATGATATACACAGACACGTACAAACATATACACACAATCTGACATGAGGAAACACACAAGGAGAAACAAAGAAATCCTATAGGTTTATGGTACTCTCTTTCACTACGACTGGGTCCAAATTCATGCAGAAAAACAGTACAACATATGATTTCCTCTGGGAAAAGTACATGTTGTGGAGGCTAAGCTGTTTTAAACATTTGAGACACTAGATGGCAGTATAGCTCTTTTTTTTAAACTCACATTAAGGTGATCTGAGGTGATATTCATCAGTTCCTGATTACAGGGGTGAAGTCTCTCCAGCAGCACAGTGTCAGCTCCTTTACAGAACAGACGGATCTTGCCTTCTGGGTTACGCACTGAAGATGAATAAAAGAGAGCAATGAAGACAAAACACTCTAGAGGAATTTAAACAGTGTCACCATAAAAAAACCGGATCGAGTTACACAGGCCGTCTGTCTGAACATCATGTATCAATGCACACTCTGTGCCTGGAGATGCTGCTGCTCTGTTGCTAAAGCAAAGCTGTTGCAAAGGCTGGAAGTGATTTTTGACCTGTGATGTCTGGGCTTTTCTCCAGCACTGTACAAGAGGACCAATCCCAGAAACACAGAGCGAAATCTCACTGAGGGATAAAATGTAAACTACCAAGAACAGCTTGCCAATTTGTAGGAGAGTGGATCAGGATTTAACTACATTTTTGTGGTTCAAACATAAAATAAGATCAATTTATTAGATGAGTTGACTGCAATGAACCCCTCTGCAACCACAGAGAGCAGTTGTTGTCGTGCTAATTACAAACATGGTTTTATACTACTGATACTTATACACTAATGCATTTAAAGTATTTTTTTTCCTTTCTGTTAACTCTTAATGATCACACACCTATAACAGACATCCTCTTCCTTATGTTGTTGAAATCCAGTATGGCGAGCAAAGTGTAGGTGACAGTTCGTCCCATCTCTGTCGTGGTTATCGTCCCAGGTGTCCGGGATCGAAACACAAAGCCAAAATTTCGAGCTGCTGTCACCAAAGCACCCTCATCTGGAGACTGAGCCTTATAAACCAGCTCTCCTGATAAGACAGATACAATTTTTATTTAATAAAGGACGATAATTAATGCACAAATGGAGTGTCTCTATCACTGTTCACTGCCGTTTAATCTCTCCTCTCCTCTCCCTCCTCCCCTTCCCCTTGCTCACCCTCGCTCTTCTCCTCACTCATGACAGTGTGACAGAGGGAGAGCAGGCGGAAAAATTCGTGAGTGTGTGAGTCTCCCACTTTCACTGATTCCAGCAGAGTGTCGTCATAGAAACAGAAGTCGGGGTCAGCCAGGGGGTTGAAGGGGGTGAAGTCCAGTCTCTGTAGAGAGATGAGGAGTCAGGAACTCCATTTATGAGGATTACATACGGTACATATACATGACATGTGTGGATTGATGGGTGTGAATGTGTCTTATAGTTTAAAAATGGCTACTTACCTTCGGTGGAGGTCCCAGCGGGTCTGTTACTTCACCTGGCAGCAACACAAACAGATGTCTGAGACTGTTTTTGTTTCCTTTTTATGTGTGTGTGTACTGTGACTCAAGTTTATACTTAGTGTTCACTCATTAGGTACATCTTTGCAAGCTGATGTCAGGTTAAGTCAGTTGTATTATCATTGCACAAAATGTAACACAGTAATACCAGTTCACTCTCATATAGAGCAGGTATTTTTTACTACATCATTTATAGAGACCCCAAAACTCCCAAATGAGCAAGCACATGGCAACAGTAGCAAGGAAAAACTCCCTTTTAACAGGCAGAAACCCCGCGCAGAACAGGCCTCTAGGTGGGCTGCTATCTGCCTTAGCGAGAAACAAAGAGAGAAAAAGGGAAAAGAGAGACTGAGCTAATACAACTGTTTCTTTTGTTAGGTCTATTTGATATGAAGCCTATTATGTTTGTTTTTGTTGACACAAAGTCAAGTTTAAGTCCATATTTTAGCTAAAATGTTATAGTTAGTGATGTTGCTGTACTGGACTGTATTATGTTTAGAGGTGTTTTCTAATATTCTACCTCCCTTATGTATGTAA
>JAPZDY010000025.1:13249033-13300957 GCA_029783645.1 Ctenochaetus hawaiiensis
CACATGTCCTTATAACATTATTACCTTTACTTTCTAAAATTCACATTTAAACTGTAGGTCATCTTGTACCCTGCCAAACACAAGGCCAAAAAGTTGTTTGCCAAATTGCCTGTAGTGTGTATGCGTCGGATCCACTGCACCCCCGCTACTGGTTATAGTGTCCAGCAGAGGGTGCTACCTTCTTAGTAATCTACCCAAAAGTAACTTGGCTTGATTCCTGTGAGTTTTCAAAAGAATTGTATTTATTTTCATTTTCATTCTTAGAGCCACAAACTAAAAATAGATAAGAATGTCCATAAAAAATCCATCACACAATCAGTCTAAAAGGTGTATTTAATATAAATAAATACAAGGAGGAAAGCTGTTAGGCAGAAATGAAAACATCAAATCACATTCATTGATATTATGTACAAAACAAAGTGACTGTTTACACTGACGGGACTGAAATGCTTTACAAAAATATGCTGAGTAATGACACTTTGAGCGGATATGTTGTTAAATATCTTCATCATCACAGACATCATCGATTCTCCTGCTCCTCCTCACAGTTTCATTAAGTGCCATGTTATTTTTGGGGTCTAAAAACCAAATTTTATTGAAAAATACTTCTTCATCACATGTTGTTGACCTTGCACAGGTTACAGTCAGTATTTACAGGTTAAAAGCGTCACTGTTCACTCAGCCCAGCGAACAGAGTCATGAATGAGTGACTAATGAGTACAAAGACACAGGATGTAGATCCTTTGGTTAATGGTTTTAAAATGAAACTTTTAGCTAAGTGAGCCAAGTTTGCTACATTCTTTTGTACAGACTTTATAATGTCGTAACCCACTTTGGCAAAAGGTCTGCCATCCTGCACTTTGCTCCACAGTCATAAACTCAAAGGTTAAGAAAGCTATCAAAACCGGGCAAGACAAGGAAAAAACTTGCATGCAGAATTGCTTGTAAAACTTCAAATACACATCAGCTGAACTGGTTAGCTTAAAGTATCTACATTAAAGCTGATATACACACATTTATTATGCACACGCACAGATATACAGCAAGACCCAGTGCATGTGTGTTGCCAAAAACACAGTTTCCTTCAGGAGTGTTTGTGGCTCAAACGTGTTAGTGGAAAAGCTGATGTTGCTCAGCGCTGACATCTCCAGTATTCAAGCCATCAGATGTGGTGCTGTTTGGTTTCAGTCTGCATTGAAAAGGTTTGGTGGTTCTGACTCCTTCTTGACAATTTCTGTCTTATTTTTTTTCTGCAGTCTCTTCATGACCTTATCTCGATGACTTTGATGAAAGGGAGGGGTTTGTTGGAGGAGGTGGACGGCTTGATTGGTTTACTAAAAGGACAAGAGAGAGAGAAGTTTTATTGCAACAGCATAAAAACGAAGAGGACAAGTGCTATTTGCCACAGGGGTGTTTATTTGTGAAACTCATCATATTGAAACTGAAAACTGATAAAAGTAACAAGTCATTTAAGTCTAAAAAAACTTTTGCATTTGCATTAAAGCCCAATGTTGGATCCATTTAATCAACATAAGCTCTTCCAAATGTTCAGTTTTTATTGCTGAATACACTACGCCACCTAGTGACTGATTTAAGTAGATAAAACTCTGCTGCGTGATCCACCAGTGTTAATATAGACACTTCAAACAAGAGCATTAGTGTGCAGATGTGCAAGTAGAATAGCTGAATACTCAAAGGCTGGTTTCACAAAGCTGAGATTTGCAACTTTATATCATTTTCCTGTATGTTTAATTTTTTTATTTTCACTTATCAAAATAAATACTATGATTGTGACCCAGGTATGAGCAAAAAATGTATTACTTGGACTTTTTTTTTTAGCTATTTTAGGTTTGTAGGTTAAAAATATAAAGAGAAAAGGATAGATAAGTTACCTGTAGACAATCTGGGGGTTGCGGTCTGATGAAAGGTGGGAATTTGACCTTTGTCCTCCCAGGAAGTAGTCCATCTGGTCATGCATCTCTCGGTTCTGCACACATAGGAAGTCAAGTATCAGTTCATATTATACCAACTAATGAGGTCACTAAACAAAGGCTGGTCACATCTTCCTTTCATATCTGTCTATCTCTGCATATATCAGGCTGAATAAGCTCACTTTCCTTTCTCCTGTGATTCACTTCAACTTATCCCAAATCCTTCAATCTACATTCCACTGAAATGTCTCAAAAATAACTTTTATTGGTGAAAACAATAAGCAGGACTCACCTCAGCCTCCAAGAAAGCCACTCTCTCTTCCAGCTCCTTGATGACGCGGTCTCTCTCCTGAATCACCATGCGAGAGTTCTGGAGCTGCAGACGATCAAACACACACAAACAGTGAGTAAATCCCACACAAATATGAACACTGACACAGTGTGTTTGCTCTACGGAGTCTCGCACATGTGCATCTCACCTGCTCGATCATGTGTCTGACTTTTCTTTGCTGACTTTTCAGCATGTCATCCAGATGGTGGATCTTTTCTTTGAGAACAGCCACTTCCTTCTCCAGCTGCTCAGCCCTAAAAGTCCACATAGAGGGTTAAAACACACTCTTCCAGTTTTGATCTTTACTGACTGATAAAGAATCATTTCATCTGTGTGTCTGTGTGTGTGTATGTGTGTGTGTGTGAGCTGACCTCTGGTCCCCTCTCTGGCCCTCCTCCCTCATCCTGCGCAGCTCACGGAGCTCCTCCTCACGGTTGCGGATCGTCTCCCGCAGGGTGGCGCTCTCCTGCTCCATCCCTCCCAGCAGCCTCTGGAGCTCCTCAATGCGCTTGTCTTTCCTCTCGCTGGCTTCTTCTGTGGCCTTCAGCTTGTCCTGCTGTTCGCTCAGATGCTCCCTCAGCCTGCTGCCTTCAGCCTGGAAGAGACGTGGGAGAAAAATGAGGATGCTCAACCACTTTAGTTTGTTTAAAATGCATTGCACATTATTTTCACAATGCTTAAAGAACAGAGAAATAATCTCTGTGTACACATAGGATTGTTACCTGCAGCCTCTCTCTCTCCTCCTGGTGTTTCTTTTCTGCTTCCTCAAGCTGTGCATACAAGCGCTTGCTGACCTCCCTCAGTTTGGTTCTCTCTGCCTCTTCATATGCTTCCTAATAAGGAAGGGATAAATTATTAGATTAGTCAACGAAATGAAAAAAATGTCTTGGAGTGCCAAAATCAGAGTCCAGGTCATCATATCCAGTCAAGAGTGTGTGATTAGACCTGAAAAGGACAAAATCCTTGTGCAACCTGACTGAGTTCAAGCAGTTTTCTGTAAAACTGTGGTGGCCGGAAGTGCAAAGCCGATAAATTCTGCTAAATACTCACTTGAAGTGGATAAATTCTTATGCAAACAAGTATTTTGTCATTTGGATTTGTAATTAAATTAGCCAGTCGAAGTATTTATTTTTTTTATTTTAATTTTATTCTTTAATTATTAGTGTCCAAAATGTCACGTTACATCAATTTTGATTTAATATCCTAAGAACAATGAAATAAACCCTTCAATTAGTTGTTAATAATAGATACACTAACAATTACTTAATGTCAAACCTTGTTTTCGTTCATTGGGTTTAGCTCTCACACAGAAAACAGGCGTGTCAGCGTGCGTCACTGGAGCGACGCATCTGAGTAAGCCGTAGCGTGACTCACAAATAAATGCTATAATTGGCACAAAAACAATTCAGCTAAACATAGTGGTGTTAACTCTGTTGTATATGTACAAATTCTTTGCTGACAGACAGATAGTAGAGGCTCAAAGACAGTAACAAAATGATTAAAGGAGAGGTATCCGTGGAATGCTGGGAACAATGAGGAGGCCCTGAATTGAATAACACATGTGGGGAAGGAACAGTGTGTGCTGGAATGGCTCTCTCACACATTATCAAACTCCCCATGGTGCCATAAGTGCTATAAAGTCTCTCTTCGTGCGATTTTAGTGTTTCCCTTTGCTCCTCTATCACATATTTCTGTTTGTCTCTCTTTAACTTTACACCTCCTTCCACCCTTGTGCCTCTGGGAGGTGATCACTGTACAGCCATCACCCACAGCCATCACACACTGTCCAGAGGAAAACACAGACAGTGGACTGTTGCTATGACATGCACGCAAAATTTGATATTTGCATAGCTTCCTTATATATACACATGACCTCAAATGGAGGTCATGCACCTGAGAAACTGCTGACCTGTCCGTCAGCTTTGGCTCCTCCCTTGGGTGCAGGCGGGGTGCTCTTTTTAAAGGGAACACTCACTTTCCACCCGTTTGTGTGTGGCTGGAAAGAGAAAAGGAGGAAGTCAGTGATGAAAGGAGAGAAAGATGGAGACAAGGGAGGTGGAGGAAATGTATTGAGCACACAGGATGTGAGGTTAACAATGGTCAGAGCACAACATTGAGCTCAAAATAGACCCACCTTGCTTTTGGCTGCCATCTGCTCCCTCAGCGTCTTCAGGCAATACCTCACCTATGTGAAACATGAACATACTGTGAGTTACCAAAGTGTTTTATATGTTTTATGACGTTTATGGCTCTGCAAAATGATTAACAAGGCTTTATCAACTGAAAGAAAACAGGTCTGGCAGACAGCGAAATGGAATTTACATGAAGCATACACGCAAATGTTAGATAATCCGGAGACAGTATCGTCTGTGTGTTTCTGCGTCAGTGAGACAGTCAGAGTCACAGCAGATAAAGTCCAGAGACTGACCTCCTGTATCTGTGAAACTTCATCTGAAAGCATCTTCAGGCTCTGCTGCTGTCTCTGCTGCTCCTGTTTGCGTGCCTCGAGGTAAACCTGGAATGTGGGAGTGACATGGATGTTAAACACCTACATAAACATCATATACTATTATGTCAATATCAACCTAAATGCCACACCCACCTTGATAACCTCCACTTGCTCCCCGGTGGATTTGACGGGTTCAGGGATCAGAGCTGTCCTGTCGCTGGGCGGCTGCACCAGTGCGAATGCGCGTCCAATTGGCTGCAGATTAGAGAACAGAGGAGTCAAAAATGCAGCACACGGCGTGTTGAGCGAGCATGGGCGGATGGGTGTGATACATTTCAAAACACCATGAGCAAATGTAAACGTGAGCAAAGGGCTTTGCTGACGCTGGAGGAGGAGTTGGAGCATGTTTCTGATCAATATTGCATAACAACATTTGGACAGAAAAAACGCAAATATTTCCATGCAATAGTCATTGTGAAACACCCATCAGGGACATCTGATGCAATTAAACTACCAAAGGACAAAACTGAAAAATCTAAATTGCACTTTGTATCTCAGCCATGTGACTGACTGCATGCCTCTGTAATCAGGAGGCAGAATCATTTAGCCATAATAACCATGGAGGCTTATCCAGAAACATCTGGTGCTTCTCTGGAAGTCGGACTTGGTCGAAACCATGAGCACAGAGGGAGGCAGACACACGCAGAAGGAGGGGAGACGTTATGTAACTCTGCTCTGGTGGTCCATTTTTTTCCCTGTAACTTTGGCGCTGGTTTTGGTGAAACAATGGTTGTCTTGAGAGGTTTTGAGTGGACTTGCGTGGGAACCATTCAGATGAAAAGCCGATGGCAGCTCTGGCATGTTTACAGGCAGATTTTGTCTCCGTGAAGTTTGCCTGTAGGAATGTGGCATGATACATGTGTGTATGTACAAGGGCTCTGAGTTGATTTCTCAGGATCATTGAGAAGATTTACTGTCTGACTGAATCCAAATATTACTGGAATGATGAGCAGCTTCACCTCCAAGGGAAAAAATCTCACTGCTAAATTTGCAGAATACAGTTCCACATGTCTTACAGCAAATCCAAGAAAGTGTATCCAATGTGGATAAGAAAAATGTTTTTTCTTAAACCAGCGAAACGCCTTAAAACAGCTCCTTTGCTCTCAGGTATCCAAACTGAGAATTCAAACCCATGATTAATGTGTTTCCATGCAACTTTCCATTGCTACTTGTCTCTGTCAACTACATCCCTTATTCCCACAATTTGTCTGTTCTCCCCACTCTTGATAGGAAGGAAGGAAGTCCTTACCTTGTCCCTGTGCTGCTCTGCGCTCCGAGTCGTCTGGCTCTGGTCGAGCAGTGTGAGTCGTAGTCCCCTGCGCCCGTCCTAAAAAAAGGCAACGAAGAGAGGAGACGATGAAGGGCATCCACAAAGAAACCGTTATGTGATGGAGAGACAGATTAAGGACTAGTTTGAGGGAGGAGAGGGGAAAAAAAAAGAGGAGGAGAGACTGAGTCATACTCACTAAATGACAGAGAAGAGGAGGGAGAGAGGGGGGCAGTAGCCAGTGAGAGAGAGGGGGTGCGAGCGTCAGAGAGAAAGCAAAAGTTTTTCACAGCTGCACAGAGACAGAATGTTTGATTTAAATTGTGTGCTACGGACGTCAGAGGGACTTAAGGCGGAAACTCTCCAGGCGCTTACAGCCAATTGGAAGAAGTGGCTGGATTTCTGGGAAAGTGGGCAGAAAAAGTAATGTCAAGCAAAGACGGAACATTTCCATGGCAACCAAACCTCACACTAGTCATAAACTATAATTGGCAGGCGAACAATATGAGAGGGAGGAGACAAAACAATGCACAGATGCAACGCCTGACCAACGCTTCAAAACCCAGCAATACACGAAACCCTCCCAGTTATTTCCAGAAGTGGAAGAAGTTTTCAAATCACTTGCTCAGATGGTAGAAGCAACAATGCTACACTGTAAAACTTGTAGAAGCTACAAATTTACTTAACTCGACAAAGCAAAAGTGCTCAACACTGAAACATGGCTCCTGTGTCTGTTACATTTTTACATGTAATTAATTTAATTACATTTATATTACTCATGCATTCACGTGAGAGCATCTTCATATTGTTGTAAGTGATTAAGGTGGAGCTCATTTGAATGTTGGAGTACAGGACTGAAACTGATGATTGTTTAAACATGAATTTATCTGCTGATTATGTTCTTGAAACAGCTTGTACATTAGTACTAAAAGTATTAAAAAATATTTTTAAAAATAGCTTTACATTATTGAAAAAATTGACCATACAACATTAAATGTTTTTGCACAAACAATGTTTCAAATGATTATCAAAATCAATTTTCTATCAATCAACAAACAGCCAATCCTTTCAAGAGTACTTGTATACATTGTTAGGTAAGTTCAATTTATAACAAAACATCACATTTTATAAAATCTTAGTATGTTTCATCCCGAAATCTTAAGTTGAAAAGTATCTAAACAAAGCAAGCAGTTAATTGTAGAGAAGTAAAGAGTAAAATATTTACCTTTGAAAGGTGGTAGAGTAAAAGAAAAAGTTGTGCGAAAAGAAAAGTCCAAATATCTCAAATTTGCACTTAAGTCCAGAACTCGGCTAAATGCACTTTGTTATCTTCCACCACAGGTTTCTTCTTTCCATCAGTGTTACAGGAAAAGCCTGGACTGATGTGACTGGGTGTGTGTCCTCAAGCACAGGGAACCCCCTTGTGAGTGAAACCCAGTGTTTATGTGTGTTTGTGTGTGTGTGTGTGTGTAAGTATGCGGATGTGAGGGAGGAGGTCAGAGACATTATATAACCCATTCCAGCCGACACATCTTGTTCTGTTTATTTCCCCTCTACATCCACTGTGTCCTCCTAGTGTCTAAAACTCAGAGATGAGACGCTCAATAGGCGATGAAAAAATGGCAGCAATGTTCTCCTGTAAATACTACAAACACAAAGGCACACATGCAACCAATCACGCAGGAGTGGGTGTTTGTGTTTCATCACTTGTTTGTCCTTCTTTAACCTTTTGTATAGTGATACTTTAATGTTTTATTTTTCTTAACAGGCTTGTATGTTAACTTGCATGTCCTGTTTAGATTGCAAAAGACATTGATGACATAACAATCATCCCTCACTGTCCTTTCAGTGGCTGTTATGGAGCTTTCAATCATATCACATGCTCTTAGGTTTTTATTTCTTTTTGTTTATGTTGCCTTTAAAATCAAGCTTTTTTGTCTCAGGTCTTAGTTTTTTTTTCTTTTTTAGCTTAGCTGACTGTCCGTCTATTTTCACTATTTTCCAGGTTTTGCTTTTAACATACAAAATGATTATTTAAAGAATAATTCATTAATGGTTATGCGCTGCCCTAGTTTAGATGTTTAGACTCAACGTTTTCTTTTTTTAGTTTACAGTAAGAGCAGCAAAGAAAGTGAGTAAGGACACTTTTATCTCTTCATCTATGTGGAAAAGCCTTGTTATCAGCCAGACAGGCAAAATGAACTGGGCTGTGTTGCATAACACCATAATAAAAAGCAGTGAGAGGTTTGGAAAAAAAAAAGAAGCCATTTTATAGACTGTAGAGGGCTGTGTGGTTGGTTGGTTATTTGTTCAGGAAGTACAGTAATGAGGAAAATGCAGACAGGCACAGATGGGACTGAGATATCAGAAAAAAAAATCTGTGAACTGGCAACAAGAGCTATAAAAAGGCAGAAGGAAAAGCCAAGAGGTTGGGTTGGGGGTTCAACTTCGGCAAACAAAACACAGAGAAATGTAGGGCAAAACTTCCCCTCTTGTTCAACATGCTTTCCTCTCAGATTACAGACACCTGAAAGCTCGATAAAACACATCAATTAGTGGGGGAGGGGGAGTAAAAAGGGGAACAGTAGGAGGATTGTTAAGAAGGAATCCGTCATTATACAACTGGCGCTTAATAGACAGCCAAAGAAAGCCTCAGTTAATCCTCCCTCTGCCATCCACTATTTACACACAAGTCTCTCTGCTTACTCGCTCTATTATATCCAAACACACACATAAAAATGTCACTATACCACCTTTAGAGGTAACCTGTAATACTAGACTTCCCAGGAACACGGACAAAGGCACCATTTGGATGTGCTCACGGATGGTGACAAAGGCACGCACACCAACACAGCCCTCACACGCAGGAAAACACACACGCACACAAGCACACACTGTCTTTATAGCAGAAACCTGAAACCAAGCACACACACATGAGCACACACACACACACAGCGCCCACACTTTTGTGCTCCATGAATGGGCACAAAAGATCACGGGGTAGACTGAAAGGCTTGAAGGGTAAGAGTGCACTTTTGTTTTTGGACCTTGGCATCAGGAGGCCTGTAAATCATCCGAGGGAAATCAACTGAGACATTACAAACAACTCAGGAATGTTACTGATAAACAGATAAACAAAATGTCCTTTGGAGCCGCTGTTTAAGAGGTGCCTTATATAAAATTGTAAAACCAACCCAGAATCTGGACTTTAGAAGATCATGGTGAAAAACATCCATATGTGCATCCAGATTTGAACCTGCATTCCACAAAAAAGTTCCCTAACTGTGTTTGTGTGTGTGTGTGTGTGTCCTTCAGCGTCCAATAAATCACTCTATCCCTCTCATGCATTGCTTTCCCATACCTGCTGCACAGATGTCATCTTTGTCCTCTGTCTGGCAGCATTATAAACCACTGAGGTAACAGGTGTACTTCAGGTAAACTTCCAAATATTTTAATAGGACACCTGATCTGCAGTATCTTACTATTATAAGGAAACAGGATTTCTGAATATGTTTTACCTTTCTCAGTAGCCTCACTGTGATAAATCCGCTGAATGTAAACCTAATAAAGTCTTAGGTTGAAATTTATTTCTAGAAGATGAAGAACTCAATAACTCAGTGCAAAGTTTCAACAATAGCACTAACTTTTGAACACTCCTCAAGTGTTGAGGTTTTAATACTCAAACTCCCTTGAGGGTATACTGAGTTTTATTAGCGAGCTGCAATGATATGTCAGTGGATTACTTGACCTGTTAAAAGAAAATTTGTTGGCAACTATTTTGATAATCCTTTAGTCATTTTTGAAGCGACAATGCAAAACAGTTGAGTTTCCTGCCTCTTTAAAGTAAAGATTTTCTTTTTTTTTAATGCTTTTCTATGTTGAAAATTAGAGTTAAAAACAAATTGACTTTGGGATTTTTTAAAACTTCGCTCTGTGGCAATATTTTTGACTACTTTTGGCTTAGTTACTTATAGATTAATGTACAAATCAATTGGAATGGATGAATGTGAAGGTGCTGTTGCATGTTTGATTATCTGGCTCGGCCCTTCAGTTTGTCAGCAGTCTGTTCAAAGTAAAGGATTAAGGTAAAGGTTAAGCAAAGTTTAGAGGGAAGAGACAAGCTGTGGTGTGAAGTGTTGGTGACCTGCTTGCTTGTCTTTAGGCATCATGTGAGAACCTGAACAAGCAAACGCTGGATGTGAAAACATCACCTCTAAAGACGTGAGTCTGAGTCATGAAGTGAGAGCTGCCACGACTTCAGAGGAGGGTTCAATAACTTTCTTACTATAGATAATAATCACCTTTTTTCCAGCACAGCAGATGTGCTCTGGCATATTCCCATCATTCTTTCACAAACATGCATTTATCTGTCTCCTTTGGCTCATTCCCAGTCAGTAACGTCAGATGCTCCTGACTGACATGACGAACGCGAATGAGGCAAGACAGGGGGAATGTGTGAAGTCACACAAGGCAGGGAAAGTCAACGTCTGACGGGAAAACTGGGGCAAAGTACACCTACAGAAAAAAAATGACCTCCTCTAAATACACTGAGGACTTTAAGGAGAAGAAAACTGTGTCACAAATTTCATTAACAAGAAAAAAAGACATGAGCTGGAAAAGCTAGAAGTTAATCACCGTTATAAACTTAACAACAACAGGAAAATTTGTCTTAAATCTGTTCCCGAACTTCCCCTCATAAGATTGTTTCTCAGTTCCAGTAAACAGGAAACAAGAAAACAACCACTGAAGGCCGTTTCTGATACATCAGGCACATTCCTTCTCCCCTTGTATCCTTATAGGCCTGATAAACAATTGAGGAAGTATCATTGTGTTAAAAATCTTCCTGCACAGTCATTGGGGAGTGCTGCATGTAGAGGTGAAATCACTCAAATGCTTTTTTTAGTTTTAAACTGAATCACCATGTCGGATGTGTTCATTCTGGATGACTATTTGAACATTGCATTTGACTGTGATAAAGATGAACTTGTGTTCTCTATGAAGCTCAAGGCGAACCTACTTTAGTCACATGGTAAACTGTAATATATTAAATTGACCCTAAACAAATACTGTGAAGACTTTCTTTTATTGCTTAATGGCACATTCCTGAGCTTAAATAATCAGTTTAATTGTGAGTGGAGCTGACCTTTGCACACTTTGATCTTTTTACCAGTTGTGTTGTTATGTAAGACAAGCTGAGGTTCAAGTCCTGACCACTGACACAAATGTAAAATCTGGCTTTAAAATTCAGCTTCAGTTCTACTGAGATGATTTTATCTATGAAGACTTTTTGTAAGTACCCTAAATACAGAGTATTTCCTGATATGAGCAGATTTATTCATTTGCTGATAGCTGGCCTCGAGCTCAGCAGGAGGCCGCTGATTGGGCGAAAGTGTCATGTTGCTCCGCAACCTCATAAACTTCACCTCAGGTTAACAGTTTGCTTTTCCAGGGGAGGTAAATGATTAAACCCAATCTTTGCTGCCACGGACAGATGGATAAAGCCCATCTAGAATAAAATGACCTGCTGATCGCTCATTAATCTTGCAGAATTTGCGCAGCGAATCAAGCAAGCGTGATGTTAAATCCTGTATGAGAAAACTTCGCATGCACAGGTGGTGAACATACTGCACGAGCAAAGCTTTCTCAGGTCTGTTTGCTGAGCTGCCTTCACTGTCTGTCACAACTGCACCTGTAAGCCCATAAATGATGCGCGCAGAAGGCACCTGTGACAGGCACAGATGTTCCTGCGACTTATTCTGATCTGCTGCCTTCATGTGTGTGTGTGTTGGCACTTGGAGGAGCAGGAAGGGGCTAATACTCTAATTACTACAAGAAAAGAGACTTAATAGTTAATAGGGACACACAGGGCGTCTAATCCGGTCCACCGGGATGAGCAGAGTCTTGTTAAGAAAAAGAAATTGAAACTCAGAAATATTTTTAACAGAAAAAATAATCAACAGACTCAATAATTAGAATGAGGTGACTTTCTATTTCTTTGATTTCAGGCGGCAAATTCTAAAATTGCGTATTTCAATGGATCCACACAGGAAATAGACTAAGCACGCAAAAATATATGTAGGCCAACTATCAAACAGACAAAAGTAAGAAATATGACAAAAATGTGATTACATCAAGTAACTCACCGCATTGTCCTGCTTTCTGATGTCCTCAAAGGTGCACAGACTTCTCGTTACTCCGTTCATCTTCGGCGGAAATGCAATAAATACTCCACAGACGCAAAAATAAACAAACAAATATAAAATAAATAAAGTGAAGTCTCAGGGGCTTCGTCCGTTCAAGGAGCTTCCCGGTGTCTCTGCTCGGTGGCTGCGGCTGATCTCGGTCTTCAGGCCGGTGTATTCAGACCTGTGTGTTCACGCGTCTCTACCCTCCTCTCTTTTTCTTTCTTTCTCTCAGCACATTGTAGAAACTATCACGTCACTGCCCGCCCACAGACGACCGAAACGGCCAAATAGGGAGCTGGAGTACAGCTGAGAGGGGAGGGGAGGTACCTGCTGCCTCCGGTAACACAGGAGCACAAACTTGCACAAACTTTACATCATTATCATCACATGACTGTGGCTTGATTACACAGGGCACGAAATGTTCAGAGAGGCATTTTTAAACACTTTCCTCTGTTGAATGGTCAACCTGGACTCAGCTGACCGATGAATTATTAATTCATTGAGTTTAACCGCAGACTGAACCTGTTAAAGAAGAGTCTCCTATTACCTAACAAAGCAAAGGAAAGGAGGGTATCAAATTCTGTGATTCAAGGCGCTTTTAATGAGTCTTTTAGTAGGTTAATTTTGATATTTTTCAACTGATTTTTATGACAAGTCACAAATAGCCTCTATATATTCTCTAACTACTCAGCATTTCCCGAAGAATACTCATATATTTTTTAAATGCAAAGACGAGGCAAATTTATTTACAGATCACATAAAATCAACTCAAGGTACTTAATCTAAAACAAAGGGAAACACATAGCAAAAAAAAAAAAACAATGAAGCAAAAAGACAGAAGCACAAATAGTAAAAACAACAAAACAACTACAAAAAAAACAACAACATAAAACAATGAAACAGAATAAAATCAGTTAAACGAACCAACAAATAGATTTAATTTTAAAGAAAGTTCATTTAGACTGATGGTAAACGGGATCTGAAGTTCCTGCGTTGACCTACATTGGTTTCTTCTAAGCATTTAAGTAAATTTGCAGAGACTTGGACATTGCTTGAGATAAATCACCCACCACAGAAAACATCATGTTACTCTTTGTTTGGTCAGTGTTGACTTATTGTTGTGTGGTCAATACAGCTCAGTTCAGTCTGTACTGAGAACTATATAACCACTAAAAGGACAATGTAAGGTTGACAAGAAATAACTGCAGACTTGCTCAATACTATCTACGATATAAAGTCAAGTCGAGCAGATTTTTTTGTACAACCAAAAACACAAAGTAATGTAAATGGCAGAACAACAGATAAGGAAAAACTCCTGAAAAACCTCTTTAAGTCTAAATTTCTTTTTGTAAGTACATTTAAAAGTCATGTTAGCTCCTGCAAATTGTTGCTTCACGCACCAAGACCTTTTGTGACATTTTGAGTTTATAGGCCAGTAAAAAAAAGCAAACTTTATAATTCATCTTTATGATCACAGAAACCAGTTAAAACCAAACTGTAGAGAAACACATTCAGAAATGTAAGACTGCAATATAGTTGGCAAATTATCAATAGACAGTAAAATGTGTAGCAAGTAGGCTTAAAAAATGCCAAATTAACAGGTGTATTTGTGTTTTGTGATGTTTTGTTTATTCTTTTTAACTGTTTGTATAACATTAATGACACAAACAGATTTCCAGAGTTGACTGCGATTGCACAACAGGAACAAAATGATAAAGCACAAGTAAGAGGACAAGAGTTTCTCTGCTGGCTTTCAGCTGATACCAGCAGCTGCTGCAGGCTGCACAGACCTCAGACTGGATAAAGACTTTAATGGCATTAATGGCTGTTGAGGAGCAAACAACAGCTCACAGTGGCATACAAGGGATCATGCTAAGCGAATTTGAACTGAGAGCAGAAACAAAACACACAAACATACACAGACATGCAGGTATTTAATGAGTAAATGTTTTAGGGTTACTCTAACCTGCAACAGATTGCTAAAGCAGTAAGTGGGTGAGGTGGGTGCGGCGTTTTTAATGGTTGATTTATCATTGGGATTGAAGCTGCCCCACATAGGCAAGGCTATAAAAAAAAAGAAAACTGACAAACACACCTTAACCTCACGGTTTGTCATCATGATCATGTGCCCCAGATGCTGAGCCATGATAAGAGCATTTACTATGTGTTTATATTACACAGTTGACCACATTCAGACAGACTGATCCACAGATCAGACAGCAGACAGGTATGACGGTCCTTTGTGTTTTTCATATAACGTATGAAACTATATTATGAGTCAGAGTCCTGCTATTTACATCTGCCCACATTCCTCTGATGTTACCTCAGTGGTTTTCTCAATGGTTTTTGGTAGGCACACTTTGAGTTACAATATGCTTATGTCAGTGGGTCATCAACAGTAAGCAAGAGAGTAAGATATGTTATTTATGAGACACAACAAAGATGTCTCAAGAGGCAGTAACTATACATGTAAAATACAAGAAAAGCAGAAATAAACACAAAACAGAAACACAGCTCACAAAGGCAAGTTTAAACTAGTTTAAATGGAGGATTAGCTGCTTTTTTAAGTGTCTAAAGTGTCCACAGTTTTAAAGTGTAAGGTTGAGGGTTTAAAAGTTCAGGAGCCACAACCTCCAAAGCACGATCTCCTTCGGTTTGAAGCATAGACAGAAAAACAACCAGTGAGCCCTGATCCAAGATCCTCAGGATCATCATCAGGCTGTCAGTGGAAATCAGTCAAAGTTTGCGTCATGTCTGACATTTTGATGGTAAACATTTGAGCAGTAGCATTTTTATTCAGAAATGCATGCTTTCTTAAATAAATAAAATGGTAATGACAACAAAGTTCTGCTTTCTTTTTTGCCTCAGTGAGACATTTGAAGGTAAACAATCTACTCAAGTGACCTAAACAGGATGCAGAAAACTCACCAATAACAGGAAAAGACAGAAAAAGCTCATATTTTGGTCATGTGGGATAAATGATGATGAAAAGGTTAAAAGTGCAGTTAAGTGACACAGAGTCAGCGTGTGGTGATACAATGATGTTGCCTTCTCAAAAGCAAATATGACACCAGAGCTGCTGTCATATGTTTGAGTTTAGCATCATGAACTTTAAAGGGAAAGGTCAACCTTTTACCCTTTTCACTCCTTTATTACCATCAGTCAACCATAGATAACACTGAATTTTCTACGAATTTTATCAGCCTGCAGGGAGTGTTTATCTTCTGCAGATAAAATCATTTTAATGCTGATTCTCAGACTTAACATTTATTTGAAATCAGTTTTTGACTGTAGAATTTAAGTGTGAGAGGCATAAAATATTAAGAGAGTTGTATTTTTAGAAATTAATTCTTGGATTTTGTACTTATTGTGTTTTCATGACTTCAGTATTTCTAAAACCTACAGCCACAGAGTGAGCTATCATGTGCTGTTTGATATTTATAGCGCTGACGTATTGAATTGACAAAAGCGTTCCCATCATTCCTTATCCATTTGTTAAAATCTAAATCAATAGAGTACTATTAAATCATACTTGTCATTAAATATGAGTTACATCCAAGCCTGAAAGACATGTATTTCCACATGTGGGACACCTGGAGGCAGATGAACGTATTTTTACTGCAGGGTTGCGTTTTTTTCCAAACTGCCATATGCAATAGCAAACACACCATGATTTCAAAACACAACACACCCAGCTCTTGGCAAATCAGCTCTCAGGGTTACAGCTATGCCTGGGAAACTGGAATGATATAGCGACCCAATCACACCCATGGAAACTATGTCCTCATGTTTTACAGTCCAGCAAAACAGGTACGGGACATGTTAACACTGTACAGGTTTGGTTTCACTGGATAGGAGGCGCAGCATGATGGATGCTGCATCTGGTTTTACAGAGAATACTGAAGGTGTGACTTCATGCAAATAAATATGTTCCAAGTAAGGAATGTTACGTTCAATAGCCGGCAAGCCCGGAGAGGAAAAGATCTGCTGAGGTCTTTTGTAGATCAGTCACACAATGGCACCATGGGAGGTACAGTTAGTCTGTCAAGATCAGCAAGAGATGTGAAAACTTCTGAGGCACAGACGCCCCTGTTGCGTCTCCAAACAGTCAAACTTAGTCTCATTACGAGTGCCAATGTTCTAAATAGGAGATAAGCACATAAATAACTGGAGTTGTTAAGTAAAGCCTCCCTCCAGGGTGCTGCCTTTCATCTCTGTTTCAAACATAGGAAAAACAAATGCCATGAAGTTATATAAATGTTTTGGCTTGCAGCACAAAGGTGTGGATTTATTCTCGTTACCACAAAGAGAGATTTTCTTGAGATTTTGAGATGGCTCGGATTAACTGTGACAGGTGTTACAAGTGGTATTATCTAATGATGTATGATTTTACTCTGCAAACATCTTGTAACTCCACAGAAGATCCCTTTAATCTGTTTTCACACTGATTTCAGTCGACCTCACACATTCCCATCGTGCCTCACACAGTGGTGCTCCTGGCAGCAGTGAACAATCCATCAGTACCAGTTAAAACCAACTACAAGAGATGGTTCTTTTTACACAACTTAAGTTTGAACAAACAGACACTTCTAATCTGTTTTCAAGGAGAAGTCTTGTATTTATGATGGTACAAAAAGAAAGAGACCTTTTGTCTGAACACAATAGTAATGGTGTAAAACTGTAGTTGGGTCCACAAGCAGGAATGCAAAGTGCAATAACAGTCTCACAGATACATTTTGCCCAATCAAAGAATGCTTATCACAGAATCAAGAAACACAGCAATCAATCAAAGAGTGATGTTAGATTACAATCAAAGAATGCTTGCCATTGGTTCTCTTTCACTTTTTATGGCCATCGATGCGTTGAATGTCAGCCTAAGTTTGAGTTTTTCACCATGACCAAGCAGATTTTGTGCATGGCAGAGTGCAGATTTAATTTGTGCATCATCATAGAACTACAGAGTTTAATAAGTTGCAGCTTTTGTAGCACAGTGGAAGTCTGTAGTATAGCAGATAGAGTAGCTAGTAGTAACATATCAATTCGGTTAATAAGTTAATGAGAAAACAATGATCACGTGCAAATGTGTTAATAAACAGGAACATACTCCCCTTGTATCAACACATCCGATAAGATCTCTGCTATGCATGAGCTTATGGCAGATATGTCAAACAATGACAACACTTCAACAAGAGATAAGAAGACGAAACAACAACACTGGCACTCAATCGTGACAGCCGCAGGTTCACTGTCATCACGCAATTCGCTTCTCAACTGGAACAACAGATGCAACCACACAGTAACAACAGGTCACATACAGAGTTGTGCCTTTGAGGGACATGCAGCATGCTTAAGTAACAGAGGCTGCTGGGAAATGCTTAATTTTCTACAACCACAATATGATTTTCTTGTAATCCCGTATGACCGACTGTACTGTATTTCCATTCCAAGCAGCTTGGAAGGATCACATGTGCAGTTTAGAAGCTACATTGTAGCAAAAGTGTATAGAGATCTGTACAAATCAATACATCCAATGAAATAAGGGATTAACTAGAAATCGGAACACTTTTTTTAGTGCGGATATATTTGACAGAAAGGATCTTAGGAAAAGTTAAACCCTGGGAGGACGTAGTGATTAAAGTTATTAAGTTAACATGTGCTTTTACTGTCATTACATGATGAAATGTCTGCTGCGTCACAGCAATTTGCCTGTTTAAAACCAGTGTTTGAGACATGAAAAAGACAAAGCTGTAATCTTGCGCGGGCAGTGTGAATCAAAGTTAAGCACTGGACACACAGTCCCTCTCCATAATAACTATTATGTGCTCAGCAGCTCCTGGAGGTGTTATTGAATAACTTGTTGAATAACTCAACAGACTTCTGTGTAACTCAGGCTTAAATTCCACAGAAGCACAGTCTTGCTGTGCTGCCAAAGAACAAACTCCATCTCCATTATCTCATTCATACCAAATGATCATACCTCTTCAAATATGGTGATAGTAGCACGAACAGCATTTATTGAATTTTAGCTGTGCCTGCTCAGATCTTTATCATAATGGCTAAAAATTAACTCATAGTTTTTGTCTCCTACAACGTTTTTTTTCATGCAGCTCATATATTTTATTTCACTTTTTTATTTAGACTGCTACTGAAAACTAGTGTGTGAATATGTCTTTCTTTATGGCCTCAAATAAATTATGTAAACTTTTAAATTTGTTTCTTTTGACCAATCAGGGGGAGGGGAAACAAGACATGAGCTTAACACTGGCATATCATCCAATATTAAGTTGATATGAGAAACTTGTTAACAGTTTAATTACACATTAAGTATTTGAGAAGCAACATTACTGTTTATTCTGAGTTGTGCTCAAAGTCTGATATTTACTCTCTTTTAGCTCTTTTTTGACTCCTCCAACTGTAACCTAAAAGGAAATATCTGACTCCTTAGCTGCTAAATGCTTCATTACATTAAAACAGCTTCCTGCTGTAGCTGAAAATGATGCCATTCGGTCAGAGTAATCCAAAAAGTTAAAGTGAGGGGCTGAGTGGCTAAAGGTGTAATTTAATGTAATGTTATTAAAAAACATAGATTAGGGTCGCTTTAAATGTTTTTTCGATAATTTTTAAATTTTAGTTCCTGTTATCAAATGCAAAAAACAAACCAAACACAGCACATTATACCACTGAGGTCATGTCACACAAATCCAGAGTTTTTCATTTATCACATGAGCTGTTTATTTTATTAAACACCTTTTCTGAAGTGGAAATGATTTGTGTATTTTTATACAGTGGCTTTTAATCCTGATCAAATATTTGTTCACATCAGTCTGCACTTATCTTTTCCAACGAATTCAACTGACCTTCTTGGGAAATTCACTGGCATGAGGAAGTTATGTACACTGGAATCGTACACTTAAACAGACTAAGAACCAGTTTTATCTAACACATCTATAAAAGGCAAAGGCAAAAACACAGAGCACAGTAAAATTACCCAGTTGAAATTGGTTTATAAAAATGTGAAACTATAATAAATAGTAAAGAACACAATTCAATTTAAGCTATAGTTTTATTGTTGCTAGATTTATAGAAAAAAGCTATTTTTTGTGAAGTCCAGTCACAGGGTTAAAACATTTTATTCATTAATTACAGTAGAAAACAGGGTCTACATATAAAATCTACAACTCATTAAGTACCATTGTCCAGTTTCACTGAAAATATAGGGAGAAACTTAAAATTGCAGCAGTTACAGTTACAGCGCCAACTGATTGTTTAAACTGTATACAAATATCAATCAAAAAAATCTACAAATATTAAATACACTTTACATAAATCATTCAAAAAAGAATTACAAACCTATTTTTACCTATTTTAAGGCATTGTAATGAAATGACGAGAATTTATTTCAGTTACTTCAGTGGCTATAAGAGAATGCATAGAAATTGAGCAGCTTCTTCAAATAAACTTGCACAGTTTATATTCATACAGGAAAATATTTTGGCTGTTATTTGTGTAACACCACTTTTTGTGCATTGTAAAGCAGAGACCTCTCTGTCCTCAAAGTTGTAAAACACAAAAACAAAACTCTGTTGTTTGTTTACCAGGAATCTGCATCAGATACAGTAAATAAAGACTCAAGCTACAACAAAACCAATATAAAGCTTTACACCAGCATGAGGTTTCTGTCACATTTTTAGTGTTTAATATTGTCTCTCTGACCAAAAGAATTTATTTCTGATGTGATAAGTGCCTTATTTTGCAATATTTATGCTTAAGATTCTTAACTGTGTGACATTGATGGGTGTACAGAATAAACTTCTGCCTCCGAACGATCTTCGAGCACAGAAATGACATATTCCATACTTTAAAATACACAAGAACATTTATTTTGTTCTACATAAACAAAGCTGAGTCTTCATCAGCAAAAATCATTTGCTATACTTTAACCATTGGATGTGGTCAGGAAAAAAAAAACAGAAAAATAATTATTTTGTTTCCCTGCTCATAGTTTCTCTTTCATAGTTTCACTTGTTCCATTCAGCACTCCATCTTAGAGATGGTCCTCGTTTCCAGTAGTGTAACCTTATGTAAGTGCATGCTTGGGTGCAGAATCCAGGACTTCGGTCAGTCGGAAGCTGTTCTACAGAGATACTGAAATTTAATAGGTAAACTGTCTATGATTAGAAATGAAGAGAGTATTTTGATTATTCAGTCAAAGCCAGACTCAGTACCGTAAAGGTTTGACTCAGAATTTTAACCCTGAAATGATATGACAAATTGAATCAGATTAAAAAATGTAGGAGGTATTTTCTATTTAGTGCTTCTAATTTCATTCCTCTCCTTGCTATGAAGTTACTGACTTTGAGTGTAGTGAATTTTATTATGTTGGTGTACCTTTTTCGGTGTGTTTGTCAGTGTATTGCATAAAATGGAGCGGTACCATGGAGTAAACTAGTGTACACTGTAGGCTGAAGGAAATTCCATAAAATGCAGAGGATGTTTTGTTTCCTTCCATTCACTGTGGTGCGGAAAATCTTTCCCCTACTAACCTCTACAATATGTCATTAACCTCCCAGGTCGTTGTACCTCTCCCTCAGCATCTGTTAAGTATAATGTGCTGCCTTTTGACTTTGTTCCTAGTCTACAAAGCAGCTAACCTACATTTCCCATTTTTTCTATACAGTACTATGTTTTCCCACCCTCACCCTGTCCCTGAAGTGCTGTTTTAACAGGAGCTGGCCTGGAGGTTGCTCTCAGTGAGGATGGAAGTGATGGTGGAGGAGTCGTATAGGCTGTCGTCTTCATCTGAACTGAGGGCGGATGAATCCAAAACTGGACGCATTGCTGCCTGGGTTTTTCTCCTGTGACACAAAATCATTACTGATGTTACTAATATAAATAAAAAAAAGAAAATAAATAACTTTTGATACACACTGCTATTTATTTATCAGTTGAGTAGTCACAACTGTTCCAAAGTTATGTTACTGCTCCCTCTGCTGACTACACAAGGCAAAAACATGAAATTCCTTGTTACTTGTGGGAGCACGACAGGAATGAAATTCCATCTCTAGTACATGAGTAATGTGCAATTTTCGTTTAATGAAATACTCTTTCACACGTAAGGGATTGGGTTTGTTTTACACACATCATATTGTGAAATACTGCACCTCAAGGAGTGTTTCTGAATCTCTACCAGGTGTCTGTATGTGTGTGCAACAGTCAAGGAATGTGGGTTCACTGGTAATAACGTCATTTCCATGTAATTCAGATCATTCTGTGACATAAAGAGGACATGGTGTCTCTGCTTGACTCACTTACACACATTGCTGTGATGATCTGCCTTCCAGGAGGTTTCTTGCATAAACTCCAAAAGTGATAAACAAATTGGAAGAGAAACACAATTAGAGACAAAGAAAAGCAAATGCTTACTTGAGCTCAGTTTCGAGTACCGACACTCTGGTCTGCAAGGCCTCCTTGAGCTCCATCTGCTCTTCAATGTCTCTCAGAGCCTTTCTCCTTAGTCCATCTATCCTCTCCAGCTCTGTCTCTCCTTCATCAACCTGCCTCTTCAGAGCTTTCACTCTTAGAGTGAGCTGCCACACAGGATAAGTTAGTGTTATATTTATATATATATTTCAACGTTCAAAATGCTGACAAACAGTATGAGGTGAGTGAGTATACCTGGTCTCTCTGTTCAGTGTGCGTGTGTCTCTCCTCATCCATCGTCATGTTGAGATCTTTCAGTTTCCTCTCCAGACGGCGCTGAGTTCCCAAAACAGAGTTCTTCTCCCTTTAAATATATATGAGAGTGGACAGAACATTCTGATGGGTAATATTCTAATTATTTAAGCTAGCAAGAAGTTTGCCATCTCATTGCCCTCACGATGATGCTTTGTGTCCAGGTATTAAAGTCTGGCTTTACTAGACTCTCAGGTGTGTATGAACAACTGAATAAATAAAAACAGAGGGATGGTGGAAAAAACATGCTTTCTAACTAAACCCTCTCTGGCCTGATAAGCAGTAAGCCTCAATGAATTCAAAAACAGTGAAACAACACCAAACTTGATGTTGAAGCCCAAAATATGGCTTCTATAACTAATATTTTAGAGTATCTCTTTAGAGGAGGAACTTCACTTTCTTTTATAGTTTGAATTAATGCATTTGAGATATTCAGTTGACAAACAAACAGGATGAAAAATGTGAATCAAAATGAAGATCTACTGGACCCCAGCATGTTCTCTATCAGTCATACTGTACCTTTCCTCATTACGTAGGCGGTCTTCCAATTCCTGGATTTTGCTCTCAAGCTGCGAAACTCCTGCTGAAGAGCGAGTCTGGCCCTCCATGTCAGCCACACGACTCCTCAGCTCCTTCAGCTGCAGGGAAAAACGCAGACAGTAGGTCAACAATAACCAGAATACTCTAAAGTAAAGGATCAGATGGATGGAAAAGTTTGAGTAAAAATCAAACACATAAAGACTGTTCATTTATTCTGGCAGATTAAATAAATACTGATGATTCTGCATAATAATACTGATAAAAAAAGTCAGTGAACACAGATGTGGTGCGTTTATGTACATGTCTCTCCATGGCATTCTTGTCCAGCTCCAGGTCCTGTTTGGAGGATCTCTCCTGCATGAGCTCAGAGCGGAGCTGATCGATCTGGTCCCTGCTCCTGGCCACTCGGTCTGTCATCATCTCCACACTGCTTTTCTCCTCCTCAAGCTCCAACTCCATACGTTTCAGCTTGTCCTGACAGGGACAAGATGAGATCAGCTTTATCAGTTGTTCAGAGATTGTAGATTTTTGCCAGTAAAAGACTTGATGGTGCTGATAAAATGTCAACATGTAAATACTCTTGATCTGTGGTAATAACCAAGTTTATTGTTAGTTTAGTTTATCTTTATGAAAAAGGGACAACTTAAATTTATACACAGAAATGTCAAAGAGGCAAATTTGAACTTGTAGTCCCTTTCCAAAGCATTAAAAAACCTTCATAAAATAAAAAATAAAGAAACAAAAATTGTCTTTTGTGTGTCTGTTTCCAATCATGCATTCTAAAGATTGGAAAAAGACACACAGTTGCATGACATGCTAATCTGTCAACTATATTTGTAGAATTTACAAACTAAACATGTCTAAAAAGGCACACACTGTTATTTAAATACTATATGCAGAGCAAAACTAATAATAGCACAGAGCCCTGTAGTCATGGTTCATTCTCCCAACACACAATGTGAGCAGATGCACATTTCTCACCTCCAGGATGCGAACCTCCCGGGTTTTCTCATTATGGCTGTTTTTGCTGGCCTCTATCTCTCCCTCAAGGTGGCGCAGTCTGTTGCTGAGGAGCTCTTTATCCAGCTGGTGGTTGTCTCTCTCCTCACATGCAAGCAGAAGCTCCTTCTTCTGCCGTGACGTCTAGTTCAATTCATAATAATATTAGAAACAGTAATGTCAGACTGAATGTTCATCATTGTGTGGTTTTGCATGTTATATCACACAGAAACATAAATAATAATCGGTCAAGCATGCAGCCTGAATATTATCTGTCAAAACTATTGAAAACAAAAATCAAAATAAAAAAGATCTAACAGGCCAAGCAAGTGAGTGAGCATGCACACAAGCACTCAAAAGAAAAACACACACTTCTTCCTCCAGTCTCCTCAGATTTATTTGGCTTCTTTCCAGTTCACTCTGAGCGTCGGTGCCGTGACGTTGCACCTCCTGCATGTCCTTGCGTGCCCTCTCTCTCTGCTCCTCCAGCTGAACCCTAAGAGTCTGTGCCTCCTCTCTTGAGGACATGGTCAAAGACTCATACTGACAGAAGACACCAGGAGGGAGAGAGAAAAAAAAACAAAGAGGGTTGGTTTTGTGCTGTGAAACCTCTAATCAGCAGTTGGATGCTCCAAGCTGCAGAAGATTTTATTTGTTTGTAAAGCTATAAAGAGGATCTCTCCTTCTTACTTCTTTGTTGAGTTTCTCCAGAGCTCTCTCCTGCTGTTGTTTGGTTCCTTCCAGTTCTTTGATGGTCTGTTTCAGTGCGTCCTTGTCTTTCTCTGAATCCTCCAGACGCAGGCTTAGTTCGCGTTGTTCCTGGCTCAGTCTGGAAGCTTTTCGCTTGGCCTCATCTAGCTCAGATCTCAGGCCTCTAACCTCAGTGTGGAGGGCGAGTTCTGCCTCAGAGCTCTCTGTGGCGCTGGTCTGCAGCTGAGACTGAGGAAACAACAGATGATGTTTAGATATGCTGAAACAAATCTACAGATTTATTTATCCTTGCCTCAGACATCCGTGACCATGACCCACCTCTAACCGTGAGAGTTTCTCCCTAAGACGTGTGTTTGCCCCCTCCTCCTCCTGTTGGGCATCTTGGAGTGATTTAACGTCAGTCTGAGCTCTACTGAGACGTGATTTAGTTGCTTCAAGTTCGTCCTCAGCTGATGAGAGTTTCTCTTTGAGCTGGCCAGCCTCTCTACGAGTCTCATCAAGCTTCTGCTCCAGCTCTGAGATGATGGCTGGGTCTGGAAGCTACAGGCAGGGAGACAAGGTAATGACATTGACAAAAGAATAAAATAAAAGAAATAAATAAAACTAAAAGAAAGATGGAGATTAAAGATGAGAATTCTAAACAAGGTTACATATTATTTACTCCTCACTCTCAGAATAAACTTACTCGTTTGTTTTTCTCCTGTGCCTTGGTGAAATCCCCTTTGGCCCTTAGTAACTGATCCTTTAGCCTGTCGATTTCATACTTCAGTTCTGCCTCTTGGTTCTGATGGGATTTTTTAATGGAGATAACCTCCATGACCTTCTTGTCACACTCTGCTCTCTCCTTCTCCACCTCAGACTTGGCCTTTTGTAGATCAGCGCGGTATCGTTGAATTTCCTGAACAGAAAAAAGGAGCATTTTTAAGTTTAATTGATTCAATGAGTGATCACTGGTTAATGTATGCTGAGTGTATGTTTACTGCACCTGGTTCAGAGCCTGAGTGTGGCTAGGGTCGGGTGTCTGTTGTTTCATGTTTCCCACTTTCTCCTTGAGCTCCTTGAGTTCTTCCTCATACTCCTCCTTTTCCAGACGAGCTTGCAGGAGTCTAAAAATATATATTTAATACAGCCAATTAAAACAAACTGCACCATATAAAAGTAGTGCTTGATTATTTGATCAGAAGCAGGTGGACTGTAGAGGTGAATCATCAGCATAATTTATTTTGATGAGAAATTAAGTCATTCTTTATCTTTTAACGGAAAATAAATCAGCTTTTCTGTTACCACTTACAAAGAAAACAGAACTAAAACATGTTTTAAAGCTAAACACAAAAATATAAAGCCATCCACACACTGGATTTTTTTCACTTATAAACAGTTCCATTTTATGGACACAATGAAGTAAACAGACAAATATAAAAATCTTGTCCTGAGGCTTCAGACAGTGACTGGTGTTTAGCACCATCTCAGTTCTAAACAGGGTGTGTATTCTCATTAGGACCCATGTACTTGAGGGTTCATGGTACATAATGGATTTGGATGATGTAGACACTGCAGACGGACATAAATTAGGGCTTTAGGGCCTTGATTCCATCAGGCACGGTTCTATGTTGCATTTTCAACATGGCTTTGTTCAGTTCTCTGCACGGCTTCATGCCACAACTGCAGCATTTCAGAGGCGCCTGACAAATTTTGTTGATTTGCTCAGGTTTCATCGATTTGGTCAATTTTCATTGATTTTTGGTGCTTCTACAATGGGTAAGTAGGCTACATAGTTAGATTGATTTTTTTCCCCTGTCTGTTTTTACAATCATTAGTCTGCACAGGGTGTTTTATTTTAAAAATTGGCTGACTTTCTGTCCAGCTCCATCTGCTTTGTGTAGCTCAATGCAGTTTCTGTCAAAAATAAACAAAGCGTGTATTAGTGGAGCAGAACTGATTATCACTTCTGGAATAAGCTGCAGGACTTCTCTGGAATCACAAGCATTGTCTTGAGTAGCAGCCACATTGCAGCCAGAAGGTGATGTAGCTGTGCCCGGTGGAAACAAGCAGGGAGTGTGGATGGCCTTGGAACTACAGTCAGACGGGTGTTAGTACATCTACAATCTTCATATCTAAATACAGATGCTGTTAAATTAGTGACTCTCACGGTGTCTCAGGGCTGCTGGGTGGCTCTCTGACAGAGAGGCGGAGAAACAGTGACCAGATAGAATAAAAGAGAAGAGATGGACACACATTAGCAGTACAGCAGATACAAAGAGAGTCCACGAGAAGATGGGGACAAATTTCATGTCCGTGTAAGCATAGGAAGCACAGGAAATCCCAAATCCAGGTGAGTAATAATAGATACACTTCGTAAACAATATGATGTAGAGGATGGACTCACTCTTGTTTAGTTGTTCGAAGTTCGTCTCTGGTGGTGTGAAACTGCTCCATCCAGTGGCCGCTCTCATCTCTACAGTCTTCCAGCTGCTGCTGTAGGGTCCGAACTGACGCATTAACACGCAACCTCTCTGCCTCAATTCCTGCATGAGACTTAAATAAGGGATGGAAAAATTGACATCATGTTTAATTACATCCCCCAGTTTATTGACATAAATAAATGTGTAATTAAAAAATTGCTAAAAAAAATTTTGAGGGGAATTTGGCTAGATCATGCACATCGGCTGAGCACACTACATGAACCTGAGCATTCAGCTTCTCTTCTGCAGTCACTCCTGTTTTCATCATAGTAATCAGAGAGATTATTTACATAAAAAAACAAAAAAACATTCTGTCTGTATGTCAATGTGCAAAACAGGTTATACATGTTGGTGCTACAGAGATTACTGAGATGGAAACTAGAGTTATAAATGAACCAAATCAGTAAAGATTACATTCATCCAGATTCCATGTAGCATATTACAACAAAGGGCTTCTCCAAGTTTTGCACATGGGGTCTGTTGACAAGGGTCAGATTTGCCCATTTTGTCTTAAAAACAATTTAACATCCAATGTGAATGATTATAAGCTGGCTACTGCGTCTGTGCACAAACCTGAGACACCTGCTCCATGCTGCCACGGAGCTTCTCCATGTCAGTTCTGTACTGCTCCCGCAGGACCTCGATCTCTTTGTCATGTGTGGCCACCTCTTCCTTCAGAACTCCTTTGAGGGCTGTTAGCTCCCTCTCTCTCTGCCTTAGCGTCTCCTCCAGCTTCTGTTTCAGCTGGCATACCTCCATTAGCTGTGCCTGAGAAGACACCAGGTCCTGCAGACATAGGGAATATCCGATATTAACTTGATACTTTTGATCTCTCAGCCTACGGTTTGTGCGATATTGCTAATTTGTAAAAATAAAAATGCTTTCTTAGGAAGCAAATTAGTCCAGATATGAGTCTCAGTTTGTTTTAAGAAAAATCCAACAGTAGGGTGAGACAGTTTCTCCCTGTGTATCTGTGTGGGTGTATTTGTACGAGTATGTTTCTGTGATACCGTCTTGTTGCCATTCTCTCTTCTCAGTTCATCCTGAAGCTCAGCCAGCTGGTCCTCCATTTCTCTGACCCGAGCCTCTGCGTTCTCCCTATCCATACGCAGTTGAGTCAGCCTGCGAGGAAAAGAGGACACACACATTCACAAATGCTACTGAATGATTTGAATTCAAATGACTATTGCACACTTGTTTGTCTTTTGAATTAGTCATAGTATCTGCTTGTGTTCTTATATTGTGGTGAGCTTGTGTTTTAAACAAGGTGGGCTTGTCACACACCCCACTAACAGACAATGGTACCATGCTCCTTTCTCCTTTCCTTCATCTCTTTGTGTGTTTGAGAGTGTTACGCTGCTGTGCCCTCACTCTGATTGTGTGTCATTTAATTCCTTCTTCTTCCAGTCCAGCATCTCCTGGAGCTGCAGATTTTCATCCAGACAGGACTCCAGCTCAGCTTTCAGAGCGGGATCAGAATTGCTAGCAGAGTCCTGCACACGAGCAGACATGATGAATAAATGAGAGCAGTGAAACATTAGACATCAGGTAGCTCTGGTGGCATAAACAACAGACTTTTAGGAAATGTTAAAGTCCACTGATCAATATGCATAAGGGATTAAGCTCTTAGAAGCTATTAAAGACTAAGACCTGCCCACCTTCTTTAAGCCAACATATAATGAGTCATTATTGAAGTTAGATTATTGTGTGTGTGCACCTTTGACTAGCCCAGAGGGCTTTAAGGATTAATCTGAGGATTAATCTGAAGCGCACTCCAAGGAACCCCCAGCCCTCCTTGTTAGATTAGTTAAAGGACAAAAACTGCAAGGACAGTTTGCTGCTCTCAGGATACAAACAGCTATTTGCTTCAGCTGAAAGTTGGTGCTCTCATTTCGAGGTGATTTGGTTGAGTGTTTTTTGTGTGGCACTGGATGTGCACCATGTAATTAGAGCTGATTTAAAGTGGCAGGTTACTCTCTAAATGTTAACAGCCTCTGATGGCAGCCAGTTCAAATCAGCCAAGCAGATTTAAGGAAGTTTGGTGGGTCATTCAAGGCAACAAAACTAGAGTAATAACCCAAGATGCTTGCACAGATTCCCTTCATGTTATTTACTGTTGGGTATTATAAGAAGAAACAAATCAATAAGGTTTCTAAGGCTTTAAAAAGATAAACAAGCAGGAAAAGTTGCATTCTATATTCTGTAAGCACACTTTGAAAAGCAAAGCAAAAAAGAAAGCAAAAGAAAAACAATGACAGGCTTTATCCAAAGAAAAATACAGAGAATGTAATATTTTAGAGCCCCTAATAAATTCTGTCTAAATTTCTGTGCCCTCACATCTTTATTTATGCTTTGCTTACCCTTCTTTCCTGCTGCAGGGCAGTTTGTAGTTCAGCCATCTTCCGTTCAAGCTCCCTCTTTTCTCTCATCCACTCTCCCTGGGGTCTTTCTTTGGGCTTTTAAAGAAAAATCAATATCAGGACATATATGTTAGGAGTATGCTTATGCTATTATAGTACCTGACATATGAGCTAATGCAGGAGCAACCCTCACACAATTCAATATTTTTGAAAAGGACAAACCTTCAAACTCTGAATCTTCTGAAAGATGACCTTGACTTTGTGCTTGATGATCACATCACTGTCATTGGTCCTAAAGGAAAGTCAAAATGGTCAAATATATAACAATTTTTTATATCTGTAATCATTATGATTGTATTATGACAGTTAAATAAGACCTGTTTTGGCTATTCCTGGATAACACGTAGGTTCATACCCTTGTCTTAGGATGTTGTAGATGGCCTGCATGATCTGCTCGTCTTCACTGCTCATCTCTGCACTCGCACCCTGGTCCAGTAAAAGGTCAGGGGTCACCTTGAGACATAGATCAGAAAACTACTCTTGCAAATGTTGCATGCTATTAGGTGCTCACTAAAAGTCAGTCTAGCCATAAAACATTTGGTTCTTACTTGAGTCTCAGTCAGACTGGTCTGCGGCGTCTCCACAGCAGCATACCTCCCTTGTGAGGTCTTCTGATTAGCATAGTGTCCAGGAAATTTGGTGACAGAGCTCTGGCTGTGTTCCAAGCTGCTGTGAGTCGAGGATGGAGGCGAGGTGTAGGGCTTGGGGTTGAAGGGAGGAGATGTAACTCTGGGATCCTGATGTGCAGGTGGGAGTCCTCTCTGTTGGGTTCCAGTATTCCCACCATCAAATCTGTTTATTAGTCTGTTGACAGGAGCCTGCCTCTGATCAGGGCGATGCTCATTTGTATGTTGAGGTGGGTCGGGGTAGGACTGACTGCTCCTTACTGAGCCATTGAGCCCAGCTTTGTATGAACCATCCCACATATTTCTTTCTATTTCCTCTCTCTCCCCCCTTACTCCAATTCCTCCATCTAGATTTCCATAACTACCAGACTTCCCATCCCCTGGGGGCCTAGACAGCTGAAAATCCTCACTGCCAGCCCCTCTCTCTCCATCCCTGTCCAGTAGCGAGCCATGCGATTGGGCCCGGCGTAGTGCGTTTCCCTCTCCTCCACCTACATATCCCCCGTGTGTTCCTGGCTCTGCCTTCTCTCTCCTACGGGGAAGGCTACTGTAACCTGAGGAGTACTGTGTCTTGAGTTGGACCCCATAAGAGTCTCCTTTCTGTCCATCCTTCAGGACCACATATGGCTGGCCAGCAATACCTTGCACCCTGACTGCCACGCCATATTTGGACTTGGGATGGGACCTTGGCTGCCCCCCACCTTTGACACTGAAGTCATCAATGAAGCGGATCTGGACACCATGGTCCACTGGGGTCTTCCGACCTGACGATGGTGTGCTCATCCTGGTAAAACAAAACAGAGAGCAAGGGGAAAGAGAGAAAGAAGGAGGCAAGGATATGGTTTATAGCGTACATTTTTTGTACACATTCACACAATTGAGGTTGAGTGTTTTCCTTAATAATACTTATAAAACGTGGAAAACCACGCCCTTTCAGCTGTGTTGGCCAGTGTTAGCTTATTGTAAAAACAATGGTATCTGTGAGAGAATAAGGAGTCAATAAGGAATTAAAAACTGCAGTACTGACATGACAAACTCGGTCTGAGATTACTCAAAAACAGTGCGACCATTACATAGTTTGTTGAGAAAACATTTATAGTTTTTTTTACTGAAAAATGTCCTACATAGTACATATCTTGATTAGAATTCTTACAAAAAATACTCCAAGTGATCTTTATGAACACAGTTTGATTATGATTTGCATTATATTTTAAAACAAACATCAAACATTGCATTAAACATTCAGTATCAGTCAGGCTATCGTCACAAAAGCAGGTTCAGGGAAGCAGAGACCAAAAAATATGATGCAACACAATGGACAGTCAAGTTAACATACAATAGCGCTTCCCTCAAATTAGTAAGACAAACAAAGAATACCAAGGCACTCATTATTGCACGACCTAAAAATGTCAGTACCTTGTCAGACAAAGACAGAGATGCAGCCTTGCTTTGAACAAATGCAAGCACACAGATTTATAGGCTGAAGCATTTAGTTTCTGGCTCTTGACTGCTTGTGTGGACTTTAACCTCGGTACACTCCATTAGTCATTAACCTGAAAGTACACACCCACATATCACTTTCCCCTTGTAAGGTCCAGCTAAGCCTTTCTCAACTTTTGGAAGTTTTCCCAGACATATACTAAACTTATTCCCCTCAACAAAATCTGACAGCTTGAAAACAAACAGGCCCCATAACAACTACTAAGGACCCTTTTGTTACTTTGCACTATAATTTATCCACTTTTTTGCTTTAATCCTCCCTTTTTCTGTACTTTGACAGCATGTGATGACTAATTGTGAAACTATGTCTATTCTGATTCAACTGATCACACCTACTGCATATCAAAGCTTAGTTATAAATCATCATTCAACACTGGCAATAATCTTAAACACTAAACTGAACATTCCTGATGTTATGTGACTGACTTATCATGCTTTGTGGCAGCCCCATTGTGAGATCTTATCCCCATGTCATTACACCGGCATGGTTCATTAAACTGACTCCAAACCTATTCTAACACTCCCTCCTGACCTCTGCACCTTTTACTTCTCCTCCACAGCTCTTCAAGGTGAGAGACAGAAAGTGGTCTGGGAGACTGAAAGAGAGGGTGTAGTGAGAAAAGAGAGAAAAGAAAAAACTCACTCCGCTTTCTTCCTCTTATCAGTGCTTCATGTGATAAAATCCAAAGTCAAGCTGTTCCTTTGTGCAATCCTCCCTCCTCCAAACACGCAAAAACACACTGACTTCTATCCAATAAAGAACTGTTTTGCATTGACACGTGCACCCATGCATTATTGAACACCAACACATATTTTTACAGTTTTGTATAGATTTGGTGGCTATATGATGCAGCCAAGGACAAACCAAGCCACTGTGAAGAATAGCAGAATAAAATACAGTCAGCAAAAAGGAGCCAAGATGAATAATCTTAAATGTGCCTACTGTGAAAGTCAATATCATCACTTTGGAGCAAGAACAGGTGAAGAAAAATGTCTGGGTTGGCAGTAAGTAAAGCAACATGACATGAATGACCTTCTGAAGATATCTATGTGCTTGCGGTGTATAAGCTTCTTCCACAGACAGACCTTCTCATCAGATGTACACAGCTAGTCGATTTTTTTTTCACCCTTTGGGAACCACAGAGGAACATCATGTCACAACACATTTGTGCAGCCGAGCATGAAGTCTACAGCCCACTGCCTCCACAGCAAGGTCAAGCTAACATGTCATGCACTGACAAACGTGCCACAGTCAAGCCATCTGACAAACACAGAAGACAATGTCCATTGATTTAATGAGAAAGGCAGATATAAACCTGGGAGATCTTTAGTGTCTATGTGTGTCAAACTGCTTTAGAGATAAGTAGAGATAAGAGGAGATAAGAGGTAAATATAAAAATACCAACAAGACGTTTCTTCATACCTGCTCAGCTGAAACTCTTCATCAGTTTAATTTTTCTATGTCACTGAAGAAGAATACAATCCCAACTTCCAAGAGGGACAGGGGTGAGGGGGAACCCATCCTTTTGTCTAGTCGATGTGGGGCGGAAAACGAGGGCAACAATTCTGAGAATGCCAAAAGGATCACCAAACTCTTTCATTCCCGTCCTTACACTGTCTATTAGACTACAACAAGCTAGTTTCAACCCAGTATTTTTGCTACCACACAATTATTCATATAGGTTTTTCCACAAAGCTAATGTCTTTTCACACCATTGTCATTCCCAAAGTGGGACATTAATGCTTCCTTAATCTGAGAGAAACACTTTGTGTGACTTTATCCTTCAGAGCTGAAATGTTACTTTTTCAATAAGTGATTAAATGGTGATCACTTTTTTTTGCTAAATAACTGTCAGAATTTGTTGTTTTATTTATCTTTTGTTATAGTAAAATGATTCACTGGGACACTGGGTTTTGGACAGTTGGTCAAACAAAACAAATAATTTGATGATATCAAATCTGACATTAGGTAACAGATTTTTTTGTTCTATTTTTACAATTTATAGATCAAAAGCATATAAAGGAGTAAATAGTGCATAGATTAATTGATAATTTTGAAAATGCCCTTTTTTGGTGATTTACTTTGGCTTGTCCAACTATTTGTGTACAGATATAGTAACAATGGGCCAAAATGATAAGCGATAGTGCTTTTTGGGAAGAAAAATGTCAACCAAACCCCTTACCAAATACATGCATCTAAGTCCCTAACAGACATAGAGAATATGATACAATACAAGCAGTTGTATCGTTGATAGGCTGTGACCTGATGCCAGACAAGCTTTCAGTCTCACTAGCCCAGCTTAGGGGGTTTCTGATGCATTTGGATTCTGTTGCCAGTCATGTTAGCCTACAGTCAGGCTGAATGGCCCTCTGTGTCTGGCATCAAATTGAATATTCACACACTAAATTGAATGTGAGCCGCTCACCCGTTAAGATCCAAGATGGAATGGAAAATATAATTAGGAGATTAGAGCGTGTGTGGAGAGAAAGAAGTAACAGTAATGTGTGAAGTCATGAAGGTGCCTCTGCTGAGTCACAGTCACGAAAGTTTATGTGATCAGATCATCTCTGTCTTTAAACTGATACAACTGGGGAGAGCAGAAAAGGATGAAGATCATGTGAGTCAAAGCTTATTCTCAGAGAGTAAAACACCTTGAATGACAGCTAAACAAGGCCTGCAATTTTTTTATGTAAAATATAATATGCAAATTTATTTGTACTAAATACTCAACTAAATGTAAAGCAGCAAATTCACACATTTGAGAAAACTTACATTTTTTGGCAGATAAATTATTTTAAATAATTGATCTATTTACAAAATTGTTCACTTCAATTTGTTTCTCCAATTCAATTATTTTTTGTGAAAAGACTATCTAATTAACTAACAAACTGCTCCATCTAGTATACAGCACTCTAAAGCCAACACGGGTATGCTGTAAAACAGCAGCTTGCTTCTTTTCTTCAAGGAGAATCATTAAGTTTTATGGGCATAACTTAGAAAATAGAAGCATGGAGGTGTAAGTAACAGCGAATGGCAAAACAGTAGCTCACGCCTTCTCTGTCCTCAAAGGACAGGCAGCCTCTCGGTCCTCAGGGTATTTTGCCTCTCCATTACATTCTTCACATAAAACCAGGCCCTCTTCCTCTCTCCAGTGGTCAATCTCTCTCCAAACCTGTCACTGCTCCTCCCTCCCACTCAAACAAACAGCCATTTATTCCTCTTTTCAAATCCAAAGAACTTCATTGGCATAACAAAGAGAGACTTCAGTGTTACCAAATAGTACACAAATGACACCATATTAGGAGCACATAAATACGCCCCTCCCTTTCCCCACATTCCAGACACTTGTTTCTCTGTGTCCTCCTCACTTACACAGGCCAAGTGTATATAAGTGTGTGTGTGTGTGTGTGTGTGTGAAAGAGAGAGAGAGAAAGACAGAGAGTGAGTGTGTGTGAGAGAAGTTGATTTAGGGGGTTTAATCTGCACAATTGAGTATCTGTAACTGCAACATTGGACTTACCTTACTCACATTGTGGGACAGGTCAAACTTTTTGCCATGCACAATATGTTTTAAATGACACTGTGTCAGCGTGGTTAATGGCTTAGCAGGTTCAGAGGTATAATTTCTGAAATCCAAACCACATTACAAAACTATAATCTGCACTTTTCTGTCGCATGCATCATCAGTTTCACCTGACTCAAGCTTAAGCTTTAAAGAGCATCTTTCTATTAAATAACTGCTCTGTGCTCTTTAACACAGCCTTGGGAGTTTCCAGAGGATACATGTCAGGATATTTGTTTTATCATAATGTTACATGGATTCAAGGCCTTCGAGGATTTTAAATACATGTCTACAACACTGTGCCGGAGGTCATAAAAATTGTTTTTGGTTTTTTTTTACAGAGGTGTGCCAATGACAAAAACAGAAAACAGATACAGCAATAACATATAAACCATACCTGTTCTGGAGTGAAACCGCTTTTGAATACGAATATCTTTATAAAAATAAATGTTGACCTTATTTACCCTAGCTAAATATCACATTTATCAAAAGGATATAGAGACATTTCTAACACATATTTCACATGAGTTTAAAGGGTAAATTCAAGATTTTTTCTGAAGTAACTTAACGTTAGCTGAGAGTACCGAACCCCAAACGTCAACTTAACTGTCCCATCAAACGAACATTAGCTACCAAGCTAAACAAGCTAACGTTATTAGAAAAAAACCCTGATGACCCGATAGTGTGAGAAATTATTGCATAACTAACTTAACCGAAGATATTAGCGTCACACAGCATCAGGAAACCTCCCATAAAAGAGCATAACTGACAGGTCGTGTCTGTCTGGTTTAACTGTCTGGCTACGAGAAGTAACGTTACTGAAAACCAAGCGTAAATATACCTCTTTTCTCTGGAGTTAGTCCTCTGCTACTCTTTGGCTTCTCGCCTGCCTTTTGTCGGTGATAATTACAATGTTTTCACAGACATTCATGAAGGTCCACACAGAAAAAGTGGGTGGAAAACAACTCCTTCGAAAATTTACACAGCAACAAGTTCACTGTGCGGTGACTGCAACCTGTTACCTTTGTCGGGGATGTAACCGTCCCGCCCAGCCTCTCCGGAGAAAGCACTTTGATTGGACCAACTAGTTGAAGCAGGCGGGACTATAGATAAGGGCTACGTTTTCAATTGGTGAAATTTGTACGTCTGTCATTCATTGTGCTGGACCACTTTATGACATTATGACTAATGAAGGGAAGCTCTTATTATCACTACGAATGAAACAACAAGGAAACTATGAGTAAGAGCCAAATAAATTTATATAAAAAATCAGGATCAGTGATATAGCAAAGTTAACAGAAACTGGTGTCTCATCATGTTTGTTTTCTTAAATTTCCCAGTAGATGGCGCAACTATCTACCTGCTGATAGTAAAGCAGCATCGATGTCAATGGACAAAAACCTCTCAGTCTGCTGCAAGTGCATGACCTCCTCATAAATTAACCTTAATAACTAGAAACGCAGTAGCTCAGAAAGAAAGCTACATTCAATTTACCACACAAGTAAATTAAGTATGAGTCTACTTTACAGTATTTTATTTAGAGCTTACTGGATTTTGGCTGTTTTAAGATGCCACTCAACTTATGTATATGGCACCATATTAATATAATTTCCTTTAGAGATTTTATTTCCGCTCAAGTCGGATTTTGTTGCATATGCAGTGTTACAATTCAGTGCTACTGACTATCTAAAAACAATTTCAAACAAAACAATCACTACTTAGTTGGACGTGTTTTCCAGTAAAGTTCTAAATGTCTGTCAGTGCATCAAAGATAATAAAAAAGGATGCAAGGTGCATTAAAAAAATAAACAGACACTTATTATGAAAACACCACCACAAGTAGGTCATTAATTTCAGTTGGTGCATTAATAAACTTCAAAATATTTTTTAAAAATTATTTAGCCCTAATATCATAAGTGACACAAGCTGGATCTACATGGCTCTTATTGCCAGATGTGTAGACATTAGACCACTACTGATGACGTTTAGTTAATTACAGAAGTTTCAGTTGGATGTCCATTGAAAAGGCAGCAGTAAAACTCCATTCCCATTCCATACACACAGCCCCTCCCCAAAATCCAGCGACGTCTGCGCACACAACTTTCCTTACCATCTCATCACTTCATCTGGTCGACAGACTGGACGCATCATCTCACGCTCCGGGAATGGGATCTCTACTTGGCTCAAAGAAAAACTTCGAGTTTTTTCGAGTTTACGCTCTCCAGAAGCTACTTTTCAAACTGCAGGGATAGTTGTCACTGCAGGTGCAAGGTGACGTTAAGTCTCTGGCCAATGACTTCCAAGGCGCACGAAGGCGGCTAGTTTCAGACGGTAAAAACGGCTCCGTATCCAGAAATGGTAAATTTGGAAATTATGAGATTGATTTAATATTAAGATACAGTTTCTTAAACCGAAGTGTGCTCAAAATACCTGTGCGTAAAGTTGGAGCTGTTGCGCGCGGTTCAAGTTTAGTCCTAGTGAAGCACCTAATGCGAGGACTAAAAAGACAACTTTTCTTTTGTTTTTAAATCGGTTAGAAGTGTCAATACTTTGACAGCCATGGCAAAATGGTTCAGAGATTTCCCCATCAACTTAAAGAACGGAAACGAAAGGGTTCGCTCGGCCTCCGAATCTGGATCCCAGACTCGACCCAAACCCTCGTTTTCTCGTGACAGTCTGAAAGGAAATCAGCGCAAAGATGGAGGAGTGGGGGGTTTATTGGTAGGGAGAAATAGGAAAAATTCGGCTACGGAACTGGGTCGTAACAATGCGGGTTCTGGTGGGACAGTTTGGGAAAGTTTCACAGCAGGTAAAGGTCGCAAGAACTCCAAAGTCGAGACTGGGACATCAGATGAGGTCCGCCAGGTCAGGACCTCGAGTTTGGCGCAAGCGTACATCAGCAGGATGATCAAAGTGGACAAACAAGACAAGACCCCCAAACTCAACGGGATAACTGAACAGAAGCCGCCCGAGAACGAAAAAGGAAGGTCTGACATCAAAACAACGGTGAGTAATCTCTAGAGATGGACCCAAAGCTAATATACAAACCCCACGTGCCACTTTTTGATCTTTATATGTACACCTGATTTTATTTTGAAACCAGCAGAACCAGGCAGAAATGTTTGCAGCAGCATGCACATCAAGAGTCAGTTCTGTTCAGTGCAAACAAACTAATTTACTTGAGGTCAGTGCTTTCCTTTGTGTTCCCTCCCCACCTCTGTTCACATCCCTGTATTCAGTTTCCATCACTCTCAAAAGAAAACAATGTCGCGAAAATGCATTGTGTCACATCAAACATGCAAACACAATGCACTGACCTCTTTGCGCAAGTATTTCTGCTTGTCCCTCCATTATCTGTCACTCAGTCATGTACACCACACTAACACACACACACACACACAAAGCCAAACACAAACACTGTATCAGATCACCCTTTGCTCAGCTCTGTTGTTTCCAGGTAAAAGCAGCATCTGAATAGCTAAAGCAGCCCTCAATTGTGCTTTCTGATTGGTTGTTTCTTTCTCACAGCTGATTATCCTGGAGGACTATGCAGATCCTTTTGATGCAGAGAAGACCAAGGAGCAAAGGGAAGCTGAGAGAGCAGGAATGAATGATGGGTACATGGAGCCATATGATGCTCAGGTCATCATCACAGGTGAGGTCAAGGTCAAGGTCTTCATCTGTTTCAGCAGTTACATTTTAGAGGGACCAATGTGGGATCTTGGCTGCGTATACTAGAAAGCAATCTTTCTTTGCTTCAGTGCTACTCTGCTCTCTGAGTATTGGATAGTTTTCTCAAAGACCGGCTTCGAAGAGAAAAATGTATTCAGGAGTAAATAAAACTGCAATTCTACTGAAGTGACTTTGCATTTTCAAGGAATTTAAAGATTTAACAGGCCTCATCACTATCATCATACCGTCAATTGAGTAAAATACATGATTTGACTGTGACTGCAGCCGTCTACTGACAACATAACTAGATTTACTGTATTTAGTGTTTAACTCCTTTTGTAGAACATCTTTGATCAGATAAGTAAATTACACACAAAGAAACACTTTTTTTCATCCAAGCCATGTTTCCCTGTTCTCACACTGTGTCACATTCTTGCTAAAGGGCTGTTTAAAGGGACTTCGAGCCAAATTAGACCCTCAGTCGAGTTCCCACCTCACTGGCGGTTGCCATAGAAACAGTGTTGTGCAGGGACAATGGGTGCAGCTTCCTCTTCCAACTTCCTGTCTCCTGCCTCTGTTTCCTTTGCCCCATTCTCTTGATAGGAAGTTGGCCCCTATGCCCCCCCCCATTGCCAAACACATGTACACACACACACACACACAGTACTTAATGGTCCCTTACATGTGAAGAGAATCGAAGGACCCCCTCACCCCTTCCTAAAAACTACAGGTCCCCCCCACAGTTCCCAGCAGCCAGGAAGTGGCCTGGTCAGCCAGCCAATCAGCAACTGTGTTGACCTTTATTCCTGTGGCTCCATTGTTTGGTCACACAATAGTGCAGACACACAGGCTACCTGTCAGACAGCAAAGAAACACAGCAAGTGAAATTTCCCCGAAAATTAACGACATTTCAAAACAACGACTATTTAGAAAGCAAATCACACTGGTATTTGCCCACAAACTTAGTGTGAAAATATTAAGGATGCCATGCAATACCTTTCTGTAGTGAAGTTGAAATTTAAAACCCACCAGCCCACCAATCTTACTATTGCATACTTTATGTGTATTTAAACTGACTCATTTTCGTATACATATCACTTTTGAATTCCCTGTTTCTGTTGTAAAGTTTTCTTCTATAACTGATTGGGACAAATACCCTTACATCAAAAATCATGTATCTCTGTGGATATAGGACAAAAATATTCTATAAATGAATTATGTACCTATTTTTCAACCATTTTTTTTCTTTATTGTTAAATCCATATCTTACATTTGAAATGCACCCAGTTGACAGTTTATATGTTGCAGTAAAAGGAAATGCACTCTTAAACAACTGTAATAGTTTAAATTCTGTCTTGGACAGGATGGCAACATCTGCTTTGATTGAAACTTCCTCTATCTGACAGCTTTTTGACCTCCTAACTTTTTTCACTTTACAAAAAATAGAATCCGTTTAAACAAGAGCAGACAACAGTCATGCAATGTTTTGTCTAATATGATATGAATGAAAATCCTTGATTGTTCTGCTGCAGAGGTTCGCAGACGGGGCTCCAAGGACCTCCTGAAAGTGTGTGTTCTGCTGGACAGAGGCCAGAGAGAGGGGAAGGGAGAGGAGGGAAAGCCCCCACCTCTAAATATCTATGACACGCCATATGAGGGCGGGCTGGAAGGCGACAGCGAGGGGGTGTGGATCCCTGTCACGCGGCCAGAGTCTGACGTCCGTCCCGCTGGAGAGTACGAACTGCCCTGGGAGTGGAGAAAGGAGGACATTGTTAGAGCGCTGTCAGGTAGAGAAAGGAAGAGAGGGATGATGGGAAGGGTGGGGGTTTAGGGTGTGGAGGAAGGATGCCATGAGTTTTATTTGTACAGTAATGCCACAACAGTTTTATGTTTGCTCTACAGAGGAAACAAAACAATCCTGCTGAATCAATTTCCAGAGATATGTTTACTTTGGTAGCTCTGGCATACTTTGATAGAATTTTATTATGAAAGGTTGATATTGTCTCTCCTGCTTCCTCCAGCTCAGTTTGAGGCAGTGGATTGTTCTCCTAGTAAAGAGAACAGTTCAACCTCTGGCCGCCAGCCGCAGCAGCAGCAACAGCAACAGCAACAGCAGCAACAGCAACAACAGCAGCAGCAGCAACACACCCTGAGGCAGAAGAACTGGAATCATAAAACACTTGTGCCATCTTCTCCATCCTCCTCCTCCTCTCCCTCCTTTCCATCCTCTCCTATTCTCAAACTCTCCCCTCTCACACCTCCATCTCCCTCTTATCCCACCCTCAAACTCTCACCCTCTTCTAGTCCAAACAAACTCTCCCCTCCGTCTCCTACCTCCCCCAGTGCCCCACTGGATGGGGAGGCAGCCAAAGTTGACCCCAGCCTGCCCCTGGAGAAACAGAGGTAAGCAGAGAAAATATGTACTTATCCAACAGGAGGGAAAAGGGAAATCATGATGTTTATACATTCGGAAAGGGATAAAATAGGAACACTAATTAAGCAGCAAAACTTTCATGAAGTGAAACAGGCCACATTTTGATCCCATCAGGCCAGCATCTGGCAAATGTGCACTGAGATATGCACCAAATTTATTCCATTATACATAAACTTAGTGTTAAAAAATGCTCAGGTGTTTGTAATACATCAGTAGCCATCACAAATAATGCTACAGAAAATATTGTAATTAGTAAAAATGTCACACAACCATACACATTACAAGATTTGATAGACCCTGCTGATAAAACTATGAAGAAATTGTAGGAAAGCACATTCCATAAACTAAAAAAACATTGTTTAATGTCAACAACAAAAACATTGTGTACTGTATACAGCAAACAAGGCCTGATCTCCAGTTCAAGCTGGATTTTTGTAGGCGTTTCCTGGTTCAAGTGAATTGAAAACTTTTAAAAATCCTCAGGACACAGTCTTAAGCTTTTTTCTGTTTAAACTCAAGATAGACGTGTGATCTACTGACTGCACACTCAACCTTGAACAGGATTAATGGATTGAGGGAATTAAGGAAATGAGATGAGGGTTGAGACATTTGGTCACCTTTATCTCAAGTCTGTGTATTATTAGTACTTAACAAAATTAACACCACAGTTCTTATAAACTCTGCAGAGAAAAGTCCACTTGCTGTCACTCTGTCTCCTCTTTCTGTTTCTCTGCTTACATGCATTTTAATCCATGTTTGTAAGAAGCTCTGGGAAAACAGCACCCTCCTCAGTTTTGGCTGAAAATCAGTCTCCAATAGTAAAAGTTGTAAAGCAATCAAGCTGATTTCCTTGAACATCCAATCTGGTGACTCACAATGTCAAATACCCTGCAGAGGCTGCCAGTCCTCTTGGCCAAAATCTCATATATATTTTTTCCACTTGGCACTAAAGATTTTTTTAAGTGAAATTTGACATTTAGCACTAAAAGCATTAGCCAGCATTTGCCCTTGAGGATACCCTCGTGGAGGGTTCTGAACACTGACGTTAGGGGGAGGTGCATCCTTGAGGTGAGGCTTGTGTCGACAGGATAGATTCATTCAAGCATGGCCTTTCTTTTCAGAAGGAACATGTGAGGAACATGCTTCGAGCATGTTGGCATTTTTTTCCTCTCATGGTGCTGTGGCTGCTGAATGTCAGTGTGTTTATGCCTTCAAGCTGCATACATACTGCCTGTTTTATATATGGCTCTAACCTGTGGCCACTATCAGCACCACTGTGTGTCCTAACAGGCCTTGCTCAACACTCCTCACAGCCACATACATTATGTTTGTCCGTTTTATTTATCTCTTTGCCCTCCCACGTTCACCTTTGACATTGTTAACTCATTCAGGCCACAACATGCTGTATTACTGTCTGTGTGATTTATGATGGCGGTAAATCTTTGGCGGTGTCGCTGAGTTTCGTTCCTCCCGTCAGTCTCTCTCTCTGTGTTTTCTCTTGCTCTCACCATCATCACCTATCATTAACTTGACATCTGACTTATCTCCATATGTCACTGCGCTATATGTCACTGATCTGCTGTCTCTCTCCTCATCTCCCCCTCCCCCTCTCCCTTCCTCCATCCCTCCCTTCCTCCCTCGCCTCTCCAAGCTGGTACCATGGCAGTGTGAGTCGGCAGCAGGCTGAGGCTCAGCTGCAGCGCTGCAGGGAAGCCAGCTTCCTGGTGAGAGACAGCGAATCAGGAACCAGCAAGTACTCCATCGCTCTGAAGTGAGTGCGCCGATGTGTGTATGTGCATTTCATCAGAGTGTCTGTGTGTGTTTGCAGAAAACAGTACACGCACGCCATATAGTGCAACATGTACATATTTATTTATAGCGCTCCTTTTATCCACTTTTGTTTTGCAGCATCACAATCTCAGATTTTCTTTGGCTGAGTTACAGCGTGACAGTCTGAAACGTTGTGCTTGCAAATAAAACATGCTTTTCGGATTTTAATACCGTCTTATATAATACCACATGTAAAAAGTGACTGAGCCTGTTTGGCTATTTTTAAAGAATTACAAAGGATCTACACTAACTGGCATCATGTTAGCAACCTTGAAGATAGTTTTCCTTATAGTGGGGTTACATAGAACTAACAGGAAGGGGGTTTGGATGAAAGATATGGAGTGAAACTTAGCTGAATTAATATGATTTATATTGGGAAACTAAACAAACAATAATTTGCTCATGTTTCTTATGCGTACCTTGAAAAAATAGAACTTGAATCCTTTTTTTATAGTTTATGTGCCAAGTCATTTTAGTTGAATAATAAAAACTGTGGTATGGTGGGGGCGTGAACTTTTTTTGGCTTCTTCATGCCATAAAAAGTTTGCAGACCACTTCTCCAAGGGCGTTAATGCATGAAAATGTGCATGATAATGTGTGTCATTTGTAGACTAGACGTTACAGATAAGAGTGCTGGGAACAGGCTCTTAAGGATAAAGGCTGAAATCTTTGGGTGCAGTTGTGTACTTGTGTGTGTTTGCCTATTTGTGCATGCGCCTGAGTGCACATTTGTTGTACGCTGCTCATTCTTGTGAGAGTCCACATCATTAACCCCATTTACACATCCACTGAACTCTGAATATGCACAGTCTCATTGGGGGAGATAAGAGAGAACATTATTTTAGTTGCGACTTTTATATTATGTTTCAGTTTTTTAGCATCTTATAATTCTTAGCTGTAACTGTTGCTGTGTTTGCCTTTAAATCTTCTACCTGTTTCTCCTTGCAATAAACTTTTATTTTGTGTGTCTTTTGCTCTGTCTTGCTCCATTAGGACCAGTCAGAGTTGTGTGCACATCATTGTGGCCCAGACTAAGAGCGTTAAGGGCTTGGGCTTCACCCTGGATCAGAGTAGCTGTGTCTTCTCAAGTATCCCTGAGCTGGTCCACCACTACTGCACACACAGACTGCCTTTCACTGGAGCTGAGCACATGACCCTGCAGCATCCTGTGCCCAGGTCACACTGAACATCCGAAAAGGACAAACAAACACACTGGGACATAAATACGCAGTGCACGCATGCGCAGAGACATGTATTAAGCATTTATGCACAAATGCTCACAGGCACACACAAAAAATGTGTTAATACATGTGTGTACGGACATATTTAAAGACATGCTGCTTTGGATTTGTCTTGTGCACTGGAGTTTCTAAATAAGTTTATGTTTGTATCTCCTCCATGCGCTACCTGGTGGTCAAAGTTGTGCACTACACTAGTTATTGATCACATCCTTTTCATGCTAATTGCTGCCAAACTAAAATCCGCCAAACACATATTTCCCACTAAATTTACTGATGTATTTGCTCCATTTGTCTATTGATCCTAGAGACTGTATTCAGTATCATGCAGGACAAGCTGATTTTTGTTATACCTGAAACAATGCCCATGAAGCACTGCACTTACTATAACCAATCCGATATTTGAAGCAAGTGGAGAGGTTTAAAATCGCCTCAGGGGATGCCCTTACACAGAGGTGCTGACATCATCAATTAGTACCATGCCATCTAGTCAGGCGTGGTCTGTGAGATCAATACACCTGATTGGAGTATATTCATTCATCCATCTGATGTGTCAATCAGCCTATTGATCTCTCCTGAAAATCAGGCTCATTTGGAAACCACTTCGTCTGTCAGGAGAAAGAGCTTTATTGATTAGATGATTAGTACTCATGTAGTGGGTGGGGTCTTATAGCATCACTGTGCCTTGTCAGCAAAAACTTTGAGTGCTTGTAAGTGTGCAAAAAAAAAAAGTCCATTCATGTGCCTTCACTGTAATCTAAATCCAAGGTCATCTTACTATATTGTGAATGAATTGACCTGCTTTACTCTAAAATGTACCTTTGCATAAATGATGTATGTATGAAGTGATTGTTGGATACTGCCAGATTTTTTACACCAACCACACAATGATGTGGCCTGTATATTATTGTGGTAAGACTTTTATTAAGAAAATAAAATAAAATAAAATGCATATTAACTAAAGACAAAGAGTGTTATTAATAGACATGCTTGCAGCAAAAAGTCAAAGCAGGGTTCAGGTTAGAAAAAAAGCAATGAAACAGAGACAAGAAGCTAACCGGAGTAAAATCTGTGTGCTTTTCTCCTGTAGCTGTAAAACCGTTGACCTGAGCGTGAAATCAATTACAGATACACACACACACATGCAACATCATGCATGCATACGCACTCATGTATCCGCAGTCAACAAAAACAGACAAACATGAGCACACTGGAATAAATAGTACACACACAAATAGCATTTACACAGCCCAAAAGGTGGTGTATTTAAATCCTCGCCAACATACACACGCATCTCACAAAATGCAGAGAGGCTTTATCCTCACAATAATGCATGGAAGCATCTGTTTACGAGAAGATATGTTTTACCAGTAAACACCAGTGTATTGGTTTGCATGACTATCTCTTAGAATATGTGTGTGTAAGGATGTCATTGTGTGTGCAAGCGTAAGTGTGTCCATGAGTGCACCCATGCGTGCTTTTATGCGTGTGTGCATGCAGTGCTGTTATGTCTGCGTGTGTGTGTGTCTGTGTGTGTGTGTCAGAGTGAGATAGAGAAAGAGCGAGTCAGAATTTTTCTGTTCAGGGATTACCAGGTTGCCATGGTGATTAGTTAGAGTGAGGTAGGGCCATCTCTACGGGGAATGAGGAGAGGGAGGAGAGAGGGAGGTAAGAGGGAGGAGAGACAGGCTGCAATATAAAAAGAGCTATGAATAACCACAGTGGCCATAGTGCCATAGTAGCGATGTGGCTCTCCTACAAAAGCCTGGTTTGTGAATGGAGAGCATGCAATGTCACAGCAGAGCCAGAAATTCATAAACAGAAGGTAATTAACACCATTTACTGTCAGCCCATAAAGCAGAAACTTTATTGTATGACACTTAAACAAAAGCTCAAAGTGTGAGGTCGACTCCAGAACCAAAACTGATTCTCATTTTAACACTCTTCTGCCAGACAAATGCTTACTTTTGCATGGGCTTGAACCCAGGCTTTTCCAGTTGAAGAGTCCCCCCTAATCTTGGCCAGCCTGCTACCCAGGGTGTCACAAATGGCAATGTTACACAACTGCAGCCACCTCTAACTACCACCCCTCCCTCCATCCGTGTGATCTGTTGTGGTTAGTCGTCTGTGTTCCCTTAATTAAATCACAAAGTAGGTCAAAACAAACAAGAAGCTCGAGGTGCTGGACACATGATTCTTACAGTTCTTGTCAGCAGATTTTTTGGGGGATGTTACATTCAGTAACCATCAAGCCCACAGTCTTATCTAATTGTTTAAATTTTGCTGGTTGCAAACAAATAATTTTTTTAATCACATTTTGGCAATGCATAATTTTTACAGGATGGTTATTTATATATATATATATAATTTCCATCACTTGTGCTCAGGATATGAGCTTATATTGTTTTAGTGGAGGGAGAAGTACTCAGATCCTTTACACAATACTGAAATAATAAAATACAACTAAAATGAAATGTTACATAAGAAGAAGAATTGCAGCGAATTATCAATGTTAAAATACTTATTAGTCAGCAAGATGACAGTGTTATGTCACTATTACTTTGACAGACATTGTGTTCATCACTATTGCTAATACATGAACATGTAAGCAGAGTTTTAATACTCTATCTATTCAAGATGGAACTAATTCTAACTAGTTCTAATGCCACTGCAATACACAATCTATAACTGCATATAGTTTATGTGATTTGTTTTTAATGGGGGGGGGGGTAGTGGTGAGGGCTATGGTTAGGGCACCCTAACCCTGTTTCATTCCAGAAGTATCTAAGTTTTGGGTATTTTCGATGTATTTTTATCAGCATAGATGCTACTTAATAATCAAGACAAATAAAGAAATATTACAGGAACTGTAGGGGCAGCAGTGTCACTCTATGATCCTCGCACTCATATGGGACTACACATCACTATTATTACTTTCATTACAAAGGTGACACAAATCGGCTAGGCTGTAATATAGTTTAGAGAATGTAGTGTATATTTTAGAAAATATCATAACCAAGACAGGCTGAAAGAAGGGCAAGACAGAAAAAACCCCCAACTACATGTGTTTACTACCTCAGCACCATAGATTTATCAATATACAGCACAGTTAGCCTATAGATATTTCTGAGCTGTGGTTGGGGCCATAGGCTTTAACTTGCACAAACCTCAGTTGGATAAGGACCAATGAGTCAGACAGACTGAATGAACACATTCAACCATACAGCCCCTTTTAACCTGCACCCTCTCCTATGCTTGGGAGACAGAAGGGGAGGCTGGGGGGTTAATGAGGGGAGCACATTGTGGTAATTTTGCTCACATCCCTCTTTGACCCCCCCCCCCCCAAAACTGCCCACTGTTTGTATCATATTCTATGTGATAAGATATTAATCTGCAAAGTAACTACAGTCGTCTGAACAGTGATGTTACAAAAATAAACTACATGTGTTTGCTGTTTAAATGTATTAAAGAGTATAAAGTAAAATAAAGTACCAATACCTCAAAACTGTGGATATGTACATAAGTAATCATTTCTTACTGTTTACACTATAAATAGGCCTCTGATTCTTAGGTCAGATTTGTATCTTAATCTAAGTGTTTCCCAGATATGACGGAACTGCACAAAGTAATTGCAGCCAGCAGAAGACAGAATGACAGCCAAAGAGGAAGGGACAGAGGAAAGGAGAGAGAGAGAGAGATAGAGAGAGGGAGAGCGTGAGGGGGTGTTAGGGGAAGACAAGCACTTGTGGGGGTCCCAGCTTTTAAATAATTCAGAGAGAGACTCACAGCACTCAGTGCAGAGGAGGAGCACTGTCAGGTCAGCTCATTCACTGCAGAAGAGAGGTAGAAAGGACTGTACAGAGAGAGGGAGAGAGGAAGAGTGCATAAAGATAGCACGAAAGAGGAAGACATTACAGTGGAAGAGTTTGCCTGTGTGTGCGTGCGTATGTACATTTGTGTGTGTTAGCATTGTGTGCATTTCCGCTCGAGTGTGTCTGCGTGTGCTGTGCGCCAGCTGCGCATGTGTATTCTTTTTTGTATGTGTTTTTGATGGAAATAGACAAAATGAAGGAGAAACAGGTCGTTTCCTCCCTGAGCTTTCTGGTTTCTCTTAGTCACCACGGCAACCGCCTCCTCCCTCCATCCTGCATTCTTGTTTACTTAGTTTACTCTCCCCCATCCATCCCTCCCTGCCTCCCACGCTCTTTTGACTCCCCTCCTCTCCCTCTTGTATTTTGAGCCCTGAACCCCTCTTTATTTGCTGCATTCTCTCCCCTCCTTATCATACAAATCAGTTGTATGTTTCTATTATCATCAGACACCTGACTTTCAGCATGACCCGCAGTATGCATGTTGCAGAACAAACAGCAATGCTCATTTAAACTTACCTGACTGCAGTTCTTGACTCCCTCCTCAAACCTGCTTCTTCTTCCCTCCCTGCACATTTTCCTAACTGGCTCCTGGGTGTTTGACTTTGTTGATGGGGATTAGAGGTTATTTTGGCTGCCTGGAAGAAAAGAAACATTGAATAAATGGGTGATAGGAGGGGTAAAATAGAAAGAAAAAGAAGATATCACACTGGAGAAGGCAAAACATATGCGAAGATTACTTACAGAATAATGACTACATAGACTCAGGCAGTCCTGGAAAGTGAGGTTATCTTCATATGCAAATATGTAAAGTGTGTCAGATATGTAGACTATGCATACTTATTTACTATACATAGTTATTTACAATTATGCATGTCCAAATATTGACTGTTTGGTTATATTTTTTACATTATTTCTCGGCAAATTAAAAGTAGTAGTTGAAATGCTACCACGTAGGCTGTGTTTCCTTGTGGCTGCTTAATGAAATATAAATTTAAGACGATATGAAATACCACTGCTGCCACAACTACTTGGCCTGAGGCTGATATTAAAGATAGAGCAGATAGAGATGAGAGATGTCATTAAGTTTGGCAGAGTGACCGTGAAGTCACTATTAGCACCGCAAACACGCTGTACGTGCCTGAGAGTGCTGAATATTACAGTGTATGATGATGATGTGTGACTTGGTGCGGGGAAGACGCTGGCATCGTTAGCCGAGCCGCGGAGCCTCTGAGGTATGCCACATCCTCCCCTCCCGCCTCCTCCCCCCCTTGCTCCTCCGCGCGCCCCCCGCGCCCCGCCCCCGCCTCTCCAGCGCGTCGCATCGCAGAGCGGCGTTCAAGCACCAGCACGGACAAGGCTGCACCGCAAGACCCAGCGCAGAGCTCACCTGGCCCCGCCGAGATATCTCTGTTTTATCCCCCCTACCCACCTTTTTTTTTCGGGGCGAAGAAGTGTGGACCGACGGAGAGCCTTGACGTCACCATGCCAGGTAGAGACTGAAGGGAGGTTTGGGTCGTGAGGAGGAGGGGGTGCAACACTGCGGGCGTGCTTGGGGTGGCCTCTCCATCGCGGTGAACACCTTTCGGGCTCGGACGCACGTAGATGATGGACGGCTCGCCGCCGCTGCTGCTGCTGCTGGCTCTCCTCGCCATTGCGGGAGGTGAGTAACTTGTCAGTCTATGGCTCCATCGACGCGCCTGTGTGTGCATCGTCACCTTTGTAGGGCCATAAGCACCGTGCGCTCGTGCATTCGGGGTGTCTGAATAGGTTTCTTTAAAGTAATGAGGGAGTCGGGCAAACAAAAGGAGTGGTTAGATGCTGAGGAAAAGCAGAGGTGGACTCTTTCATTGCTGTGTCACCATCTTTCTTATAACAGCAGCGAGCGCGACGGAATGATGTCGTGGAGAAATATTGCCCACTCCATAGATCACATGCGCACAATGTAGAAACATTAGCAAATACAATAGCTGTCATTATTATAACGCCATCTGTTTAAAACATTATAGAAACCCTTTATTTAGGGCATCTCGTGTACTCAGTACAGTGTGTGTAGAGGCCTTACTTTTTAAAGTCGCACCATGTGGTGCTGTATCACAATAACATTATTGTATGGACTTTTCAATGAGCGTACTGTTATGTTTAAGCAGGGATTTTTAAGGTTATTCACACTTTTGCAACAATTCAGAGGGAATGTGCCGCATTTTGAAGACGTTTGTAGCGTTTTTTTAAACACTTAAATGGAGCAAACACATTGTTACTGCTGCCTCTTTGCAAAGCATTAATTAGTTTCATCAAATAAAACATGCAGCGGGTACAGAAGTCTTTAAAAAAGGGTATGCTGTCCTCTGAACATTAACCTTTCTTTAAATAAAAGTCTAAGCCATTGTGGCATCAGTTCCTTTCTCACTTAGAAAATTAGAGAGAGAGACTGGAGGAAATTATGTTATTTATCACCCCCCCCTTCCCCTCTCTCATTAACACTGAGGTCTTGCATTGAGTGGGCAGGTTAATGAGAGGCAGGTTCAGCTAAAACAACTTCTACATCCTGTCATCAAAGGACAAATGATGTGTCATCAAGAAGAATGGGAAAGCCTCCTGTCTCTGCGTAAGAGCATAGACAAATAAATGGTTTTTAAGTCTCAGTGGAGGATGTGCATCGAGTTGATGAGTCTTATTTACGGCGCTGCTTCTCCAGTGCATTCAGAGCAAATGAGGTACGTGTCAAGTGCAAAGCTATTAGGGTGTTTGGACATATTTTACCTCCATGAGCTGGCTCTAATTCGGTGTTAATTTCTGCTCAGTGAGAGTTTGTCCCAGGCAGAGCGGAAAAAAACACATCAGCCGATTGGTTGAGTTAAGGCTGCCTGAATAATTCCAGCCAATCCATAGTAGTGACAGGGCAGAGGCCAGCTCAGTGCCTCCCAGCAAAAAAACTGTTTGTGGCTGTGTAGCAGCACGCACTTACCACACACACCCCAACACACCTCCGTCCGCTCACACACACATGCCCGGCCATCTGCCTCACACTGACAAACTGTTCATCATCACCCATGGCGACAACATGCTCCTGCTTTCTCTCTGTCACACACGCGCACACACACACACATAGAAAGAAAGCTTTACGCTGTGCAGTTCATCACAACGCATCCAGAAACACTAACAAGGACATACACATCACACACTCTGACCTCCATTAACCTGCCATTTTTCATTTCAAGCATCAGCTCTAACAACACACACACACACACACACACACACACACACACAAAGCAAATACATTTACTGTAACATATTGAGAGGAAGGTAGTATTTAATTTAAGTTATGAAAATGTCTTAATGTTTAGTTGCTCTTTTTATAAAAGGAAAGACCAATGTTGAGATTTATATACAGATTTCAGATTTTAAATCAAGGAACTAACATGGACACAAACTGCACATACAGCAAACACATGATACGAAATACAAAGTTTGTTTAACCATAAATACTTACAGAAATGCATAAAAACAACAGCTAATATGCTGGAGTAAAATGTGTAAAGCTTTTGGTGCTGAGATCTTCTTGTGTAACAATAATCAATAATTTAACAAAATAAAATAATGTCATCAAAAATAAAACACTAAAAAACTGAAAAAAGTCCAAATAAAACTAACAAAATGCGTTTTGTTTATGACTCGGCTCTAAACTTTGTGCATGACATTCAGCCGCTTCGAGCGATCGCTCCTGTTTGTTGATCATTCCTGAGTTCAAACAGAGGTATGAGCACTAAAAGAGAAAATACTACCGACATGAAATATCACTTTAAGGAAGCTTCATAAGCAGTGGAGTACTAATGAGTCATCTTCCCTTAAGGGAAGCAAATGTGATTAGCATCATCCTTATTCTTCAGAGACTATGAGTTCAATCCACACACAAACACACGCAAAACACATGTTTGAAGAAAAGCTCACTGTGGAGTGAGTGGTTCCCCTCAAAGAAGCAACAAAAACAAAACATTTAGTTAGAAAAGACAACATGCACAGACTCAGAGTCGGTTATATCCTTATGCATTCTTATACACAAGGAGTGAAGAGAAGAAAAATACCAGAGAAAATTCACAGAATT
>JAPZDY010000025.1:13301057-13313066 GCA_029783645.1 Ctenochaetus hawaiiensis
AATTCACAGAATTAGGAGGAGAAAAAGTCAGAACTTTACACCTCCAGACATACAACAATACTTTCTTACGTAAGACTTTAACACACACACACACACACACACACACAGATACACAAACATTCACAAAAAGGAGTTTCACAGTCAGTGGCTCTGCAAGGACGCTCAAGGACATTTCAGCACCTGTCTCAGACTCTGCCCTGAGGATTTGGCCATCCTGTTGTGTGAGGAGGATGTCTCTTGTCATTTCCCCTGCAGGCCATGCATAATAAACAGGCCCGTGGTGCTGAGTTGACCTGAAGCAGGGGGTTACTGGATATGGAGCGCGGTGTGCCACAGTCTCATCGACCAAGCCCGTAAAATGCACTTGGATTAGTTTTAGAGTGACGCTTTTATCAGCTGAATCTTAAAACAGACGTGTTTGATCCACAGCCAAAGTCATCCTCTTTGCATGTGTGACTGTGTGAGTGCATGCATGCTCCATAATCTTTGTCCTCTGCACTATGAATGCACTTAGTGAATATCAACTAACCATTTCCTTGGCAGTGCTATGGTCTAGAAAGTTCTGTTCAGTCGGTTTAGCCTGTCATCACTTTCCTGCTGCACTGTTCCAGCCCACTGATCTCTGCAGCATCTCAACCTGCACATTACAACAGCCCTCCTTTTGTCTCCCCCTTCCTCTCTGTCTCTCTTACTCTCTGTCACTTTCTATCTTCATCTCGCTCTCTCATTTTTGCTCTGTCTCTATCTCTTTGGACTGACTCCCAAAACACGGCAGCAACAGGATCAGATCGGTGGATAAGGTCTGCATCTGCGATTAGAAATGCACAGCAGTCACACAACAGAGGCCTGCGTTTCTACGTGAGAACGTGTGTGATTCGGTGTGTAAAAACTGTGTGCTCTCATGTGTGATTTGTGCAAAGATCGTCTGTGTGTGTGTGTGTGTGTGTGTGTGAGTCAGTGTGTTTGTGTGAATGAATGTGCAGCAGTAGTAGCAGCGCACAGCAGTGTGTGACCCTGGAGATTAGCGGGAAGCAGAGGGAGAGCACAGAGGTTTAATAGAAACTTAAGCGGTGGAAGAAGAAGAGGCAGATAAGAGTTTGGAAAGTTAAGAGTTTTATTAAGAATATTTTAAAAAAAGCAAAAGGTTGAGTTACATCAAGGCGAGGCTGTGCGTATGTTGATCTGATGCAGGTTTATGTAGAGGTGTATTCAAGATAACGCTTCCCCTTGCGATAACATGTATGGGAGATAAAATGTTTATCTTGTAGTCGCCGCAGAAATGATCTTAGATTTTAAAGCACCTTGGCCTGGAAAAATGCAACAGAACTAGACAAAAACAGGCCTATTTACAAAAAGAGAGTAGAAGCTTGTCATGATTCTGATCAGGACATCTGCAAGATAAGACATAAACCCAAATGTGATGTAGATTCATGTATGCTGTCAGACAGGCGGCCTCCTATCTCTCCATGAGCTATTCTCAGGCGGCAGGCCTCGACCCGGTGATAACACAGCCTCAGGATTTATGGGCATCCAAATAATAGCTCAAATAATAGCTGTTATGAGAGGCATTATGCAGTTCAGAATGATGTATTTTATTGCAATCCCTGAAATATGCACCACTATAGTTAGAAAGCCACACCGTCTTTCATCCAACAGCTGAGCTCTCTGAGCTGTAAATAATACAAATAAACTGCATTTTAAATCCCCAACACAAAGATTTTTGGTCATTTAAAAATAAGAGCTTCTGACACTTTCAAGAACTCTCTAGAGGTCTAAACCACCTCAACATGTTCTTCTTTAATGTCCACTGATGTGACACAGTATTTTACAATTCTCTCTATAATGAAAATATATATTAAACCCAAAAGATGCCCTTTTTTTAACTGAACTATAACAATAAAAATGTTTATACATTTTGCATCATTGGAAACTTAGAAAAAGAGCTTTTCAGGTTGAAGTTATAAATGTGAGATAGTACTTTTTTGTGATTCTGGTTGAATTAATGCTCATCATTTATGATAATAACTTTGACAAAAGTGTCTGTGGAGCCTATTTGTGCTGTGATGACACACTGTTGCCACAGATGTGCATGAGATATATTCCTTAACTAAGCAGCTGCTGCAGTGATCCACAGACTGCTCTACCTTTTACTTTGAAACTTGATTTAATCCGTGGATCTTTTACTATTGTCTCTTAATATGTCATCATACTGCTCAGGACTCTAACTAATTATCAATTTTATTAATTAAGTCAGATGATTTCTCTCTTGATCCACTGATTTCACTTCCTACGACTTCATATTAGATGAGCTGGATCAAATGAGGATTGTGCATTTTTGCTTGAAGAATTAATTGATAATTTTTTTTTTTTTTTTCCATGGACTGATGATTAACATATTGACTTTTGTCAAAAAGTTAATTGCATTTGTGCCATGGCTTTAAAAATTATTTCAAAGGATTTGCAAATTCTTATTTTAGCTTCATTTTATAACACACATCAGTTTTGTAACTTAAATGTAAATGTTTGGGTCTTGGAACTTTTTTTTACATTGTTTTATGTTTGTGTATGTTATTATATCTTGTTCAAGTGTACATTAGTTTTTGTGTCTTTGTATTTATTTTCTGCGAACATATCAGTAACAGCATTAGCATTGTGGTGTTACAAGGACAGAGTTGGGTGCATTGCTGAAGTAGATGCTACATTGGGTTTGTTGATTGTGATGTTGTTAAAGGATGTTTCCTCGTCATCGTCAGTGATTAAACCCGACTTCTCTTTTCTTGACTGTGGTGTCTGTTGATTTGGCGACATTAAAGCTTCCTCTTTCTGTTAGTCCACAATGCGATGGCTTTGTTTTTTTAAATGCTGCTATATGGCAGCTGAATGGAGGATCAATATTAATATCTCAGTTCTATGGGCACTACAGAGCCAATTGGGTGTTGCCAGTAGATCAATGGATCTCTCCATTATTGATTTAAGAATATTTCAGCATAAAAGGTCCCGGCTGCAGCCAAAAAGCCTCTTTGGCAGAGCGCAGAGAAGAGAGAAGAGCAGAGAAAGACCCTACTTTCCCTCCGACCTTTTCTCATTTGAGTAAGCTGTACAAATAGAGATCATCACTATAATAGTCTTAGCGGGATAATTCAATTTAGCTCTCGCTTCGCCCTCATTTTCTCCACATTTGTCTTTACGCTGCGCGTGGACTCTGGCCTATAAGTAGCTCTGTAAACTGCAAACAAATGCTGTAAAATGTAATTATTAATGATTTTATATGATACATGAATTTGTGAGTGAGACCTACAGTCTTTCTGAGATTAACAGCATGTAGCAGAGCAGTAGATGTTTAAAAGGAAGGGAGATAGACAGTTGTAGCTGTGAAGCAATCGAACACTGAACATGGCTACATCTTGTCTGTACCTGTGCCGTGTCACAGAGGTGGGTATGCGTGTGTGTGTGTGTGTTTGCACATGCATGGTGGTAAGTAACTTCCCCAGCTCCAGAGTCTAATGGGGAGCCCTGCTGAAATATTTATAGTGTCACATTAAGTTTGCAATATTTGCACTGGAAAACAAGCAGAATACAAGCCGAGCTACCAGCAACATTACAACCACTCAGCTCGGCCTTCAGCATGGCAGAGCGTCGCATGTGGAGACGGAGCGAGAGAGAGAGAGAGAGAGGGAGAGAGAGATCAGTCTTTGTTCAGAAGCGTTAGTAAGTGAAGATGAAGATGAAGACGAGCAGGCGGGTTAACATGTTTGTGCAGTGATCAGGCTGGAGTGTGTGGATATTTTTGCAGGCTCGAGATAAGAAAAGCCATAATAGACGAACACTCCTTGCTTGGATCTCTAATTTGTTTCAGTGCCATAAAATATTAGTCCAGACTTTCATCCTGAGCCCATTCATGCAAATATTTTAGTAAAACTAAAAATAAGCAGGAAACACAAAGACTTGGAGAGTGAATGTGGAAGCCAAGACTGCACGGTCCTCTAAATGTGTTATTTTAATAAGAGAAGGTCTTCATGATTTCTTAAATCTGAGTCCACATACAGGTTTTCATCAGCGACCATGTAGTGTGAGATGTGTATGCCATATGTCTTTGTCAGGATGTAAAGACCCTGTGAAGAATAAATCTGGGCTTGTTGCCAGATCTGCACACAAAGTGACACTCTAGTGGCTGTCAAGCCGTTGATTAATTTTGAGTCCTGTTTTAATTGAAAAGTCAGTTGGAAACATTACGTCTTCTGCATCCAACCATCAGAATCAGTTTGGTCTTCACCTTGTAAAGTTAGCTTCATTCATCTTCAGTGGTTGCATAATAATTATCTGTGACAACAAATTATAATTTAATAATGGTAAATTTTAATCATTATGTATCATCCCCATAATGAAATTATAGCCAATAGATAGAACTGATAATACAAATCAAAGATACTTTTATGATCTCTTTTGATAAAAGAAGTATAGCTGTCCCTGAACCTTTTCCACATTTTATTTAATAAAAACAGTCTACTATCTGCCTTTAGCGATTGAGTTAAATCTGCAGGCTGAGCAGCTGTGGGATTTTAGTTAAAGCCTTTATCTTGGTTTTGAGAATTCAGTTCATTCACTCAACATGTGCACAGCCTTTAATACATTCATGTGTCTCTTTTGACAGATTATGACAAAGCACTGATTTCAGTTTAGTGCTTATTTAATTTATTTCCTGAACAAAATTCTCTATAAAAGCCAAAATATAATGGTGAAATTTTTTGATGCACTTTACTAAATAAATAAATGGACATTTGAAGAGTCAGAACTGTCTGTTTCTGCTGTAATAGTGATGTCAGATAGATTCAGCAAAGACAGAGATGGAAAAGTCAATCATGCATTTTTGCTCACTACATGCCACTGCTCTTACCTTTAGGTGTGCATAGACCATGACCTATAATCATGAATAGCTTATAATTATCAGTTATCAGAATAGGAAATCCATACTTTGCTTCCCTTTCTTTGAGTAAGGAGCCCTTCAAAAAAAAAAGCAAATAATTACTAAAGGGTGCAGTAAGTCAAAAATTACATTTCAAAGAAGAAGCAAATCTGTTTTATCACCTGTTTTATCATTTGGATGAGGTGTTGGGATCAGTTTGGTGAAGCTTTATGCAAAAACCTTCTATTGAAAACCTTCATAGATTTGAGAGCACAGATGGTTCATGATCCTACATACAAAGTCATTATCATTCGAAACTCTTCTTATATATTGTTTTTTACTAAAGCGTTTTAACTATTTGAAGACTTAAGTTGTCATCTAGTTAGTATAAGCATGAAACTGCCATTTATGTTATGAGCCTTGCAGATGGAAATGCAGACCTTTCCGGCTCTATCACTGTTTAAGTGAACTGTATTAGCTTTCTGTCTCATCTGACAGTGTTATTGCCTTGTGCTTTGGGGAATAATATACATTACTCATATAGTTCAGACGCAGACAGTAATGTTTATTTCCCTCATGAATGTGTGCACACAAAGAGAGACACACACACACACACACGGACACAAAAAAGGGAAATGGTGCTTGTGCACAATAAACAACCATCATTGCTGCACACACGTGCTGACAGGATGTGTATCGATGATGCTGGATCAGCGAGGGAAGGGGCAATAAATGGACGGTGGCTGTCAGCGACAAGAGGATGGAGATAACGGGAAGCAGAGAGCGATGGAGACAGTCAGGGGAGTGAGAGGAAAATATGGGCCGGCTCAGATGATGGAGAGACGGGGGAGAAAGTGCGAACGAAAATGAGACGGAAGAGGCTGGATGCAGGAAAGAGAACAGGAGATTAAAAAAGGGGGTGGAGGGGATGGGGGGGTAGGGTGTTAAGTATACAGGGCTTGAATAGAGTCCTCATTGATCCAGAGACAGAAGCTATCATTCCTGTTCAGTGAGCACGGCAGCTAGAGGAGGGAGGAGAGGAGGAAGGTGGCGTGTCGGAGAGGAGCAGAGAAACGGTGAAAAATAACATCAGCTGAGAAGATTTAGTCCGTCTGTAGCTTTTTCCGTTTTAATCACCATTAACATATTTTTAAATCACCAGCTGCTCAAATCTGAACACATTTTAGCTCAAATGTACCTGTTCTTCTTTTGATTAGATTTCCATTAAAGTATCTGCGTATAAATCCTTTTTTTTCCTTTTCCATTACTATTGACAGGGCTGGTTATTTTTGAACCATCTGTTAATCAGCAGAGATTTCCGATGCCATTTTTTATTCCCTGATACTGATTCAGATACCAGTGCATTAAGATATTGTCTTTTGGACATTTTCTTTTAGCTGCGTTACATTATTAATTCTGTATGAATGTTATGTTAGGGATGGGCTTGCAGTTTTACAAATCAATTGCCATTTATGGATTTTTAATACTTGTGCAATAAAAAATCAGTTAGGTTGCAAACAGGAGTACAAGACACTGTTGGAAGCTGCAGCGTCCTGTTTCTATTGAATAAATTGTCCAGTATTGGATCGGTGCATGGACTTATGTACCTGATGAGGTATTTAAAGTACTATCAAAGGAAAATACCGTATAAAAAAACACAATTAGATGATTATGTTATTAGTCGAGTTATCATTTGTGTTTAATGTGCTTGTCACAATTTCCTGTAGCCTAAGATGATGTTTTGCGCATGCTGGTTTTGTCTGACTAGACCAAAGCAAAAATATAGGACTTGCAGTAATATGAAATTGAAAAAGCAGCACATCTTCACATTAGAGGAGCTTGATCGAGTCATTTGGCATTTTATTGGAACAAATGATTGGATTTTCTGTGGATTGACTTGTCAGCGCATGATGTTACCAGTAAGGTCTACTGTCAAGCAAATGTCTGTTTATTGTTAGTTTCCTTGCACAAGATGCAGGCAAACTAGAGAATAAAGGTGTAGGAGGATGGGATTGGTTTGAGTCTTCTAGATTTATACTGTCTCATTGTCTGGTATTGTTGTTTTATGTATAGGGACATTCTTGAAAAGAAGTGGTTTCATCTCAAGAGGTTTATATATAAATGCTTAAAAAAAAATCAAAATAACACTGAGTGCTAAATTCACCCACGTCAGCTTTGACATGTTTGTTTTCATAGACTCTAAAATAGCAGGTGTAAATATGACAACATTGGTACCAAGTTAACAGTGAGCAGCCTGTGTTTATCTTCAGGGGGAACGTGTGAGATGGAGAAGATTCAGCACAGGAGCGAGCAGATGCCGGAGAGACGGGGGAAGAATAGCAGGGGAGAGAGGAAGGAAGAAGGAGATGCAGAGCAGTTGTTTTTCGCCTGTGCATCGCGTCTCTCAGTGAGATGTCCCCCCCCCCCCCCCGCGTGTGCAGTGTTGTGACAGCTCTGCCCAAACTCGACCACTCACACGGATACGACTTCAGTCTGCTACAGATAGAAGGATGGCGGGACAGGAGGCAGGGAGAGGGATAGAGAGGAAAGAGGAGGAGGGAGATGAGGGAGGAGAAGTGAGAGATGGAGTGAAAATAACCCAAAGCTACAAAAAGACTGGCAGTTGGGGAGAAGTGCAACATAGCAGAGGAGAATAGATAGAGACAGAACAGAGGCACGAAGAGAGCAATAGAGACAGAAAAGATAGCGATAGAGACATTCAGACTGGTTGACTCATTCTTATGATGTCAGATCTTGTAAGAAGTGTATATCAAGCTTTTGCTGACGTGCTCCAGCCGGCGGTGATGAGTAATGCCATGGTTCAAAGGCTCGGCATCCTCAGCACACATGGATATAGCAGCTCTTAGTGCTAACAGTGAGGGCAGTGGCAAAACAGAAAACTCAACAGCACAACCGATTTCCTGCTCTTGTGTGATATCAGAAACAATTAAAGTTTTCCCAAAAAAAAAAAAAAAAATGCCAAGAGAGACACAGATGGCCGCAACCCTTTTTGTCTCGTGATAGAGGCAGATGATGGTGGTGATAATGTGTTCTCATTACAGGCGGCCTCGGGGCAGACACAGAGGAGCGGTTGGTGGAGCATCTCCTTAACCCAGCCCACTACAACAAACTGATCCGTCCTGCGACTAATGGCTCCGAGCTGGTTACCGTGCAGCTGATGGTGTCGTTGGCCCAGCTCATCAGCGTGGTGAGTGTAGACACACACGGCCTTGTGTGGTTTAAGAAATATGATGTTTATCATGTCATCTTGGTTTCCCATAACAAAGATGATATGAATCAGATATAGAGGACATTTGTACGGAGCAAAACCTGCACTAATGCTGACTAATACTGCTTCTCCTTTTTTTTTGGCAGAATCATTTTGTAAAAAATGATTTGTGTTCAGGTCTCACAGTCAAGACTGAAAATGAGGTTGTCTTATAATGCAAATCTCAGGAAATTTCAAGTCAATCTGGTTTTCATTCAGTCCTTGGCCCAAGGCCCAATCTGTTTGCACCGTTTAAGGAAAATCTATTCAGAGCATTTAGTGATTCATAAAGACAGACACAGTGCTGGGAAAGATCCTGCAGTTAAAATCCAAAGTAAAAGTAATTATAATAGGAAAATATGTGAAGTTGGAGTACTTACTGCTTAGCTGCAGTCGTCTGATTAATGCCAGCATCGAAGAAACAACGACGCGTTGTAATTATACAGTGAGTAAAATCTGCGTCTGCAAAATACTAAATACAGCTGTCAAATAAAAGTAGTGGTGTAAAATTGTTCAAGTATAGAACAGCATAAAGCTAAAAAAACAAGTAACTCTGCATGATTCTGCATAAAATTCTCTCACTGCAAACAAGCTCAAGAATAAAGAGAAATTAATAATAATTTTTTCAACCCTGTGCAACATAGGGTTGTGCAATTAAATGAAAGTTCATTCATGCTACACAAATAGCATGTATCTATAGAATAGATTGGATGAAAAATTAAAAACAATATATGCAGTCAATTATATGCATATGTACGTACACATACAAATAATACAATAATTAATAAGGGTAAAATCTCTCATGCTCCACTAAAATAAATGTGTAAGTTAAATGGGCCTCTCCTGATATTACATAAAGAGCTTAGTTTACTCATTCTATCGAGGTACTATACAGCCGAACAGTTGCATAATGTCTTCTGTGGTTTTCATGACGTTAACACCCGTGATGTCATCCGGGTTATCTGGGCTTTGAACCTTCAAATATCACTTATGTTTTTATTTTTTATTTTTTTATTTGTTCGTTTTTTGGCAGAGAGCTTTACAAAGAGGGAAAGTGCTTATATGTAGATATGGGACTTTTACCCAGTAGTGCAAATCTAATGAAAGATCCAGTTGCATATGGAAAAACAGTAGGTTCGACAGTTTTGTGCCTATTGGCTCAACTCAGCCTTTTGGAACTAAAAGTCAGGGTGTCTCTGCTTTGCTGTATCAATTTTATTGATGCAATATTATTGTTGACTAAAAAATAATTACAGCTTGTTGGAAGTGCCACAACAAATCATCCAGCAATTTGTGATTTATGTGTCTTGTTCTTCTGCAGCATGAGAGAGAGCAGGTGATGACCACCAACGTCTGGTTAACACAGGTGAGACTTTCGATTTCTCTCTTCATGTTACCATATATACTAAGGACAAAATTATATTTATGTCCATAGAATACACAAAAAAAGAAGAGAGAGTGATTATTAAAGTGCAGACCAACTATAAATTACATATTTGATTCTGGATGGCTTTACCTTTGATTTCATTGTATTACTACCAGGTCAGTAGAAGGTAATCTCATACCACAAGGGACAGAGATGGTAGTAAAAAAAAGAGAGTAAGAGAAATGAGGACACAGAATGATTCTCTCTCTAGATTATACTATACGTGCTGATCTACATTGTGTAATCATAGGCCGCAGTGTTTTTATATTAGTGGACCAAAGCACATGAGCAGCAGCTCAGGGAAAAGATGCATCTCTGTGTTTTGTATGTTTCACTGGCTGCGGCCATCAGAGCCTCATCCTGCCTCCACTCATGTGCAGCAGCAGCCCTGAGAGCTGACATGACTGGTGAAGTGTCAGACAAGCGAGAGAGACATCAAACAATACAAGTCCTGGAAAAAAAAACCTAAAAATCTGACAGGAGAAATATGAGAAGTGAGCTGAAATTTATGAGCAGGAAACAGATTTGTTTAACACCAGAAAATACAGATTATTCACGTTCTAAGCATTGCTTGAATGCTGAACCCCTCTTTCTCAGCTGCTGAATTGAACGGTGTGTGTTTTTGCGACATTGCATGCGACCCACCAAAACCTGAAATAATGTGATTCTGACTGAGCTTTGACCCTCTTCTACATGGCTGGATCTTTGTATGCTTACAGCTGAGGCCTATAACATGGCAGAACATGTAGGTGGACACATTCACACACACTAGATATACAAATGAATTCACCCACGCACGTCGTCAACATATGTGCTTGCTTTTGAGGGCAGGTGTTAGAGCAAATTACACAGACATATGTTTAATTTGAACTTAAATTTAGATCCATGTGAAGCACACCACAGCTCTCTCTCTCTCTCTCTGTGCACAGTGTCACCATCATGGATGCTACAGTTTTGATTAGATTTTTTATAGGTTCATGCATTTTTTTTTTCATTCGTATGTTCACATATACACACACACACACACATAGACACACACTTGCACCTGCGTAAATGAAGATTTATGGCATGTAACAGAGCGTGGAATGACCATCAGCGCTGTATGGATCCCTCGCAGTTGGGAAGTAGGGGAGCCAAGGACATCTGTCCGGAGCCAAGACACACTGTAATGACAGTAATGCATCACAGTTCCTGCAGACGACTTAGCGCTGCCATTACAGCACCAACAGGGTCATAACATGTAAGAGTCAGGAAGAGACGCTGTCACAGGGCACAGAGGCTTCAGTGTGGTAATGTCATTGACTGACCTACAACATACAGAACAAGATAATGCTGCATTTTACAAAAGGTTACACAGAGGACACGGAAATGTTTGCTGCACAAACACACACACACACACACATACAGGAACAGCCTCACTGTAGAGGCCATTTCCATCATGCTGATTGGTTTGTGGCTGGGTGTGTTTAAAAGACCATTTGGGGTCAGGGTTGACCTGAGTGCTTCACTCTCTCTTTCTCTCTGGCTTAGAGTTAAAAGTATGATGTAAGCGCAGAAGGACAGACAGCACAGGATGTTCCTCAGGCTCGTGTGGCTTGTGATGTGTCATATTGACCACCAACTGACGGAGGGACTGACAGAAACAGGGACAGACAGACAAACAGATCTCCTCCTCCCTGCTCCTCCATGCTCCTCCATGCGTGACTAAGCACTTTGTTTTTTATTGGCCCTCAGGAGTGGCAGGACTATCGTCTGACTTGGGTCCCTGAGGAGTTTGATGGAATGATGAAGGTCAGGCTGCCCTCAAAACACATCTGGCTGCCTGACGTGGTGCTCTACAACAAGTGAGTCACTCGCTCGCCATCCTGCCCTCACTTCAGACGGCTCTCCAAAGACATGCACTTGGCTAGCAAACACGCATGACAAAAACACACACACAGTTCCCATATTAATCTGATGATGTTTCAAAGCAAACTCTCTGGTGATTTGATCCAGCTGCCATCAATGTAAAGAACAGTAATTAAATGCCAGAAGTTTTCCTATGTAATACATAACAGCTCATTCCACATGACTGAACATGTCCACTGTAATCTGCTTTAATCACTCATGCTGCATTACTACACAGCCCCTCCACGTCTCATGAGACACTTTAAAGATGAAGTCATCTGCACTACACACCCAGGTACATACATGCACACTCCATGTATGCAGACACAGAAGATATGTGCAGTTAATTAAAGAAGCCCTTGCACATAATTTCACAAACTGCTATTCTTACATTTTGGGTTGTTCAAAATGTGTTATTTGTTGTGTGTGTAGAGGTGCTGATAAATTACCATCTATGCACTTTAATTTAGAGTCTGCACCCAGGACCACCTACGTATATATGACATCTAATACAAACTGCATCAC
>JAPZDY010000025.1:13323965-13340484 GCA_029783645.1 Ctenochaetus hawaiiensis
ACCATCATGGTAAGTGCATCTTCCTATAAGTCCTTGCTGCAGTATATTGTGTCAGTGGGTGGGGGTGGGGGTGGGGGGGGGGCACACAGAGTGTATGCACCATATGTATGTATAGTGTTGCAGAGTGGAGGATGGTGCACAAAAGGAAACGTATACTGTAGCTATGTCAGGATCCCGTTGCAATGATTGATGCATATAAAGGCTGCTGAGTTTGACTGGTCAGGGATGTCACAGCTATATTTAGCAAGTATTGCTGGTAACTATGGAAGGAGCAGGTATCATTGCAGCAGTGCCTGTGGGACAATGTCAAACAATATCAGGAAAACCACAGTTCACATATGGTATTTCCTTAGATCCAGAATTTTATTGAAACTTAATGGGAAAAAATTGGACAATGAAAATATAAGTAAAGCAATGCAAAACACCAACTACTACTTTATCATATAAAGCTTTTATTTGAAAATACAGTAAGTATCCTTTTATAACTAGTATAAAAAAAGACAATCCCAGCTTAGAGTCCTTCAATGTGTTCTTTACAGGAGAGAACAAAGAGTTGAGAATACAAAGGTTGCTCTGGTCAGACAGTAAGGTGGAGAATAGAGCCTTTTACAACTGGTTGCTTAGCTGCATGAGTATGATTAAGGTGGAGTTTAGAGCCTTTTACAGCTGGTTGCTTAACTGTATGAATAGGATTATGGACTGCTGTTAAAACATTAAACATCATGTTTGGTTTTATTTGAAACGAGAAGTGATACTTAAAAAAGCGCAAAAAAAAGCCTGTCTATTAGTTATCTCAGCAAAAAAAAAGCAGCTCTACAAGCTCCTACGAAGCATTGGCACTGGTGTTTGACTGACTGCTCTTGCTCTGACTGAGGGAGTTGGCCAGGTAGCCAATCAGAGAGAGGTATTCTTCGAAGCCAACCTTCCCGTCGTTGTTTTCATCCAGTCCCCGCGTCAGCTCCTCTACGGCAGACTTGTTGTTGGCATCCTGAGCACAAAGAGATGCACAGAGGCAGATGGGACATCCTGCCATGTTAACATGGTGGCTTCTCATTAAAGAAAACCAATCTCACAGAACCAAAGTATGACAGAGAGCAGCAAACAGATTTGCAGTGCCTCACCTCCATTAGGCCACCAAGCTTGCCAGATACCAATTTCTGGAAGGATTTCTTGTCTAGGCCGTCCTTCCCCCTGGCAGAACTTAGAAATGTCGTCACAAGCACTTGAATGGCTTTCTCCATATCTGAAAAAAATGAGGACAAACAGATGAAAGAAGAATTGAGTGGCAAAAGAGATATGGTCATATCTTAGACATGCAGACATCATGCCAGTGGGTACATATGATTTTTAATTAATACGAAACATATTTGCATTTGCACTTGAGTGAATATGAGGTTTATTTCAGCTGTTGAGCCCATTTTGTTGAAGAGGAGAGTTCATCATAACCTTAGAATGCTTCTGCACAGCTGAGTGATCAAAAATAGGAGTTTTCTTCGCAATCTTATTATATATTATGATGTTTAAAGCTCAGTAATATTACAGCAGTTTGCCTCACATTGTGATAATATGACTAGAATCACAGATTTTAACAGTTCAGTCAAAAATGCATTGTTCAATAAAGCCAAATTTTCCATTCAATCCATAAATGTGCAGCACTGAAAGCCAGTTCATTAGCATTAGGTGGTTTGCACCTTGTAACTGTATTTGAGCAGGATGTGTTCGGAAACGTCCCCTAAACATAAACATGTGAGAAAGGTGAGACACACTTGTGATGTCAGCATAGAAGAGGAGGATTAGAGGAAACAGGGAGGTGGAGGAAAGGGACCGAACCCGGAGGTAAACATAGTGAGAGAGGGAAAGAGAGGGAGTAATGGAAGGTTGAAGAGGAGGGGAGTCTCTGAGGTAAACACAATGGGAGCTGTGATATTTGACAGTGGACATTTGATCCCAAAAAGCCAGTAGGAGGCCACAGGCTCAGATTACTGCCTGCTGTCCGTCTGCTGCAGCATACTTCCCCTCACACTGTAGGATAATGCTGCATACTGTGCTCAAGTATGAAGCGACAAACATCACACAGCACCAGTGGATTAAGCTAGTCTGAAACATCTAATGCTGCTGCTGCTACTGTCAGACTCTAAATCCTCCACTGTACACTTAAGACGAACAGTTTGGGTTCATTTCACTTGCTGCTTATTGCTAGTTGGATCTTGCAAGGAAGATGGAGACATATTTATGCTTTGACTGGATGTCACATCTAGTATCTGAATAAAAGAAACATCACAAATCATTGCTGCATTCAATTCTACACAAGCTTTTATTATTCTGCATATATATATGCAGTATACACCCATATTTTTATTGAATTGGGACACACATCAGCAGTTTGTTAGCCAATCATCATCCCGCTTATTTCATCATTTTCTGCTTTCAGATATTAAGTATGCTAGTTTCATGTAAACCCAGAGGCTGAGTTTCAGATCCTTTGGTTAAGTAAAAGTATTAATACTACAGTGATAAAAATAAAACCTTGCATTGAAAATCTATCTTAAGTATCAGGAGAATATATTTGAAAAATCTGCCAGTAAGTAAAAGTAATCAATGCAGAAAAATCTTCCCTGTGACTGTTATTTCATTACATATTGTAACATTAAAATCACAATTACTATTACTTTAACTATTACAATAAATGTGCAATATTTCCCTCTTATGTGTAATGGAGTAGAAGCAGAAAGTGTCAAAAAAGAACTCAAAGTACAAGTATTTCAAATTTGTGCTCGAGTATTGTACTTAAGATCCAGATAAGTACAGTTATGGATGTACTCAGTTTCATTACCCCTCCAAACTGCTTAAACAGTCCTCTATGACAGTTACTGTTAGTATGTAGTTTATGTATTATGGCATTAAGAAACAGCTGTTGATTTTGCTCATAAAAGCACATAAACAGTTAGCAATAAAAAAAAATGCAATAGTATCAAAAAAATTTCTTTATCAGCTAAAGTATGTCCCAGTTATTATTTTTTATTAACCTCCCCCCCGTCACTCTTTTGACTGAACTGGAACTGACTATGCCACTTGCTTAATTTACAGTGCTTTTACATTTATCATACAATCAGGACTCTTGTGTAATGTATTGTTCTTGTTGTTTTGTATGACATGTCAGTCTTCTTGTCCTCCATGCCGGTGCCAAAGACAAATTTTCCATTTCATGTCAGTTTAATGGACAATTAAGTAGTCTGAGTCTGGTTTACTAAGTGTTCCTCAGCTTACATAGTAATATCCTTTACACAATCATGTGTTCACAAAGTGGTGAACCTCTCCTCATCTTTGCTTGTGAACGGCTGAGGCTCTCGAGGATGCTCCCTTCATATCCAATCATACCATCACCTGTTACCATTTAACCAGTTAAATGTTTCAAAAGGTTTCAAACTCTAGTAATCTGGGTTGCATCCAGACATAAATGCAGCCAATGGACAGGTTTCTCCAGGTTTCTGCTCCCATTTAGCTTTTGTTCCAACAAACAAGATTTCCAAGGCAACTGTGAGAACGAAAGAGGACATAAAAGGCCTGAATAAATGCTGCGGATACTTGACAGGAATCGATAAGCATCACAGCAGTGTGGCCGTGAGGCCTTGCTGCAGGATTTCCAGAGTGTATTGGAAACTACCAGGCAGCAGCTCATGACGGGTAATGATGATGGGTGCCTGTGGCGATGTTGTTGGAGTAACTGTAGAAGCCGGTAAACCTCCCATCTGACACAAATGTCACACCTCAATGCTCACGTTATGCACCCACACTGACCCACACACACAGTCATACAGATGGACAGAAAGATAAAGACACACACATACACATATCTGGAGAAGGACAACACCAGTGAGGACTTCTGTTGCATTAACCTAATTACTGGGTGAGTGAGAGCAGGCACCCAAATCCTGGATTCTGTTTCATGTCTCCCTGCCATGCCAGCACACACACACACACACAAACAAACACACAAACACACACACACACACATGCATGCAGAGGTGAATACACACACTCTCCTACATACAAGTGAGCATCTGTCATCAGCATGCTGCTCATTATTATTTGATAGGTTACTATAATTGTCCCAACACCTTCCGAACACCCTCTACAAGATGAAAAGCAGCACGGAGGAGCAGGCAGACCAGAGTCTGAGTGTGTTTGTAGCTGTCCGGGCCAGCCATACATCAAAATGCCTGACAGGCCACCATCCATTAGTGCCCCTATGTAGTGTAATGAGATGAACATGAAACCAAGTAGGCTTCAGTCAGAACTGGAGCCATCAGGGCAGTAGAATTACAAATGGGTAGAAAGAGACATGCAGTCAGGTTTGTATGATAAGAGCGAGAGGCGGCCTGACTGCGTGCTGAGTGCACATCTCCTGCAGCCTCTCAGCACATGAACTCCTTTAAGATTCAGAGCGTGGACTTGGTGATTATACAGACTGAGTGCCTTTGTGAGGCTCTGTACAGAGTTTTCTTTGCTTATCTGGGTTTTTCTTTGGTGGCATTTAACTAGAATTGTGCACTACAGACATGCTAACTCGGTGATTCCCAACCTTTTGGGGTTGAAAAATGATCAAATAAAGGCGTTTTTACTCTGACTGATCTTCTCCATTTGTATTTGTCAGTGAACTATAAACACATTAACAAGACAGTGCTATTTTTTACTAAAACAACCATAAGTCATAAAAACTCTCTGATAATTCCTCTGTTACAAAAAATGTGCCACAATAACATTAAAAATTAAGTAAAATAATGAGTAAAATGTTCTTTTTTTTCTACTTTGCCTTGTTTCTTGGACATTTCTTGCTGCTCTTTGAGGGATCTTGGTCCACAGTTTGGGAACAACTGTGCCAGCTGGTTTATGTTGTTATGGTAAAATGCTTTGTGATATTAAGTTATGAATGTGATATCTGCAATACTCAGGACAAGCCTGACCTACTTGTTGTCTCTAGTTTTGTGCACGCAGTGCTGTTACTTGTTTTGTCTCTTTCCCTCATTTTTCATCCTGTTTTGTCTGTAACTTTTCATGATGAAGTCTTGACCAGATCTCCTTTACAAACTTCACTGGTTAAATGGAAAAATAAATATATTTGTTTTTTAATTATGAACTGTAAGTTCTGCAAATAAACTCCAATGCGCCTATGTATGTGCAGAGTGCCTCCCAAATAATGCATGACTATTGTGCAGTAATTAGTGAGACTTTTGTCAAGTTTTGCAACAACAGCTACAGCTTAAGGGCTTTGCAAGTTCAAACTAGTCCACAGATAAGTTAGGTAGGTCCAGCCGACTCGCCCAGTCCTCCCCTCTCCATCGGCATGCTCAAAGTTGTAATTTTCACAGCTGAGAGTGTCATTTCTTTATTACCAGACGGACCACAGACCACACAGGGTCAGTAATCTGCGCTGGAACTTGATAGTTCATGAGCATTGATTAATCCTACTGACCAATCAGCTCCACCCTGGTCGTGTTGTTTGCGCTGGGTGTGACTGACTCACTTCCCCCAATGAGCTTGTTACCTGTCATCGCCCAGGTCGCTGTTTCACCTCCGCGTCATTGACTACATGAGGTAGAAGCTATTCGAGTCTCACTACCGGAGTCTTATCAAAACGTGAATAATTCAGACTGATAACAACCAAATCTGACCGTTGTTATAATGAACACAATATGAGTGCTTAACCGGGCCAAGACGGTGTCGGCGCATATGCCAAAACCAGTCCGCGCCGTGCGTAACGGAGATGTCAGGGGCTTGCCCGTGTCCCACATTTACATGTAGCTCCAACTAATCCCGACAATTTGTAGAGCGACCAGAGGCAGAACTGACACTCAGCAAATAAATAAGTAAACGAGACTCGAGACTCCTGTTTTTGTGGAAATGTAAAGGGACTGGGGTCCGATTACCAAGGAGAACCTGATCCCCGTGGCCACCAAGCTGGGTAATAACAATAGAGACGCTTGCTAATTATGCAAAAGTCATGACAGGGAGGAGGAATTAAGCGAAACTGATCATTTTGCCAAGAAAAAAGTTGGACGCTTTAGCACAACAAACTAATGAACAAAAATATCCAGTCACCAGCAGAGAGGGTGAGCATTAAAATTCATAAGAAATGAAGCAGACTCACCGTCAGGACAAGATAACACAAGGCGAGAAAGTATTTCACCACAAGCTGCTCTTCTCTCTCACAGATCGTCCTCTTAAGTCTTGAGCAAGATTAAGCTGCAACACATATCTTTTCCGTGATTTAACTACTCACTCCGGCCAACTTTTTTTTCACTGTCATAAGGGCGTGTGCTTGGGAGAGGAGGAATGTGAAAAGAGGCGCAGCTTGAGCGACCCCGCAGTTTCCTCAGCAACATTTTATAACAAACATTTCCGTCGGTCAGGACAACAGAGCAAGTTTTTTTTTTTAACATAATGTCATTAAATAATTAAAATGATCTATTTTAGTGTGTTATGCTTTCATCTGTGCTCACTCCTCCACTTCGTATTTCTCCAGTTTCTCTCAACATGTAGGAACAAGCGCGCGCTCATGTCTAAGTGCGCGTGTTTAAATCTTTCCCAACAGACAGATACACTCAGACCACACCCTGAAACTTAACTCAATTGTCCAAAGAATGGAAAGATAGAGTTCACTACAAAGGAAACTGTCAAACAAACACACAGGCGGAGGCCTGAGCAGCAAAACACACACAGTTTTATTATTCCTTTACTTTTATTTCAACTTTAAACATAAAATCATTCTCAAGACCACAATTGTGTTTGTGTTTTGGATGGAGATAAGGTACATCTTCAAGAATTAACACACATTTTCAGTTATTTTGGATAATGTATACCCACATTTTTTTTTCTGCAACTCCTTCACAGACCTGTAAGCACAAGCTCCGTGTGGGGGATTGTGAGAGTGTGTGTGCTGAAAAACGGCTAGAACTGGTTCTAATATTGCTGAAATAATCAATAGTATTCTGTGACAGTGTCTGTGCCAGTTTGGCAGTTTCTGATGAAAGGACAGGGTGGGAAGAAATGCAGACTACTGATTAAAAAACACATGACTCTGCTGTTGAAACAGACTTCAGGGTGTTTGCCATCTGGCTGTAATCCCATTTTCTCAAATTGTGTGGCTCACAGACAAGTCAGTTACACACATGGAACAGTAACAGAGTATGTGAGGACGCTTTATTGGCTGAACCCTCCGTGTTTGCTAGCGAGATGCCCAATCAGCTGCCAGAACTCCAAGAAGTTGAGCTCTCCATCATTGTTCTTGTCCAATGAGCTCATGAGCTGGTCAATGGCAGCAGGGTCACCAGCATTCTGCATGAAAACAGGAAGATGCTACATCAGATACTAAAGCACAATAAAGAGAGGCAATGTGGATTAACTGTGTTGTTATTGGTTGTGTGTGTGTGTGTGTAGCTGAGACAGAGGCAAGCTGACACCACTGGAACGTACACCAGCTAAAACATTTATGCAACATCAGCAGAGGTGGTTTGGCAGAAGGATCCATGGTTTTGTCACCATCTAGTGGCTACTGTGATTATTTCAAGTGTTCATTCAAGCAGAAACACATGGAATTTTCCACACTTGGAAAAGGCAGCCTTGTATTTTTTTGTTGGGCCTCAGGAATTGCTACTTTCTGCCATTGTGCTCTTGTTAAACACGCAGAGTTCAGACTAAACCATGACTGACATAACTTCAGTAACACTTTGAAATCTCTGAATGGTGGCAACTCTTTTTATATGACAAACTATTTTCTTCTGTAGCGTGAGGCATTAAAGTGTTATCCTGTTTCAACATCAGATAAAACTGCGCACTTCTGCTCAAGTTAACAGGCTGGAGTGAAAAGTGTAAAAGAATTCTTTAGTAACTGTATCCTTGTTTGACTCAGACATAATTGTACTGCAAGACCACATGCAGTGAAAACTTCCCATGTAAATGAACAGAAGTATCCTTCTGAAGAGAAGTATGACTAATGGTTAATTATATGGTCCCAATAAAAAGAGTCAATGTGGCATCCAGATGAGACCCATTTAAACATGAATTCCCCCTCATGACGAAGCTTTGCCTGGCAAACAAAGAGACTCAGAGCAAGCTAAGATTATCTTCTTTATTATCCGGTGTTAGTTTAACTGCAGATGACTAAACAAGTACAGAACTTATCACAAATCAAGGCTGGAGATATTCTATGTTTGTGTTTATGCTAACTGATACCATGAACACACACACAAAAAAGAGAAAAAAAATAAAGAAAAAAATGAGGCGTTGTCCTTTTCAAAACACTTTTACTAGTCCCCAGCCTGTCTGTGGCACAAATCCATCTATTTCTACTGAAGATGAAGGTCATTCGCCTTAGATAAATACTTTTACTTTAAAAGGCAAAGATATTCCTTCAAATATCTTGAACCTTTTAGCTTCTAGTAAATGTTGCTCAAAAAGGAGTAAACGATGCATTTGTTGGGGACTGTTTCAGCCACAGATTTCTGCACATTTGTTTAATTAGTGAGTATTTACGGCAGCAGGATGGTGTGTGTGCAATCGGCTCAAAATAAACAGCAGTGTACATGTTGGTAATGAGGGACCAAGAACTATTTGTGTTTTTAATAGTTTCTGGGCAACAACAAGAGCTCTGCAATACTAAAGAGACACTTTAAGCAAATTATAGTTGTTTTGGTCCTTCTTTAGGGCTTTTTGACAACAACAAAAACATAAAATATATATCACCGGTTTAGGGACAAAAATAATCAGTTTAGCATGTACACAAAACAGCACAACTGTACAATCTGCTTGCTTTCCATTCCTACAAAACCCCCCATATTTAAGGTATATTTTCAAAAAAAAAAAGCAAAAAAGTAATTAGGCAAAAAATTTATATATAGACCAATATGTAAACTACACAAATACAACTGCCTAACATTAGTGTATCACTGCATCCTTACCTTGACTAAGTTAGGAAGCTCTGATTTGACCAGTTTGTGGAACTCGTCTCTGCTCAGTGTGTCAGAGTAACCATCGCTTCCAGCATACACCTTGAACTGGTCCACAAGAAGACCAATAGCAGACTCCATCACAAGTCAAGAGGCGCTGGTAGGACAATCAGCTAAAACGACAGGAAACATAAAAATGAGAAGCGTCGATTATTTGCATTCAGTTCATTCAAAAGACAGGTTTAGTTAAAGGTAAAGTCAGTAGAAGAGATATTTAGGCACCTTTAATTACACCTGAACTGATCTGGCAATAAAAGTCAAGAGAATCACCACCTCCAGCAGGTGTGTTGGGGTAAGTTATAACGACACAAGCCTTCCTGGTCTTCTTGTAGTCAACCTCTCCTGGTAATGGAAGTAAATCATTCACTAATTTCTCTCTATATATTCACAGCTCGTGCTTTCTGTACACTATTCATTGCAACCAGTAAAAATGTAAACCATGTTTCTCAAACACTACGGACCCTTTTCCATGACGTGAATGCATCCTCAGGTGCAATTTCAGTGCATAACTAGTCTCATGAGGGCGTTAAGGATTACCAGATAAATTACCCCAGATATGCCCAATTTAACTCTGACTGTCAATGAGTTAGGACTTGTTAAACATATTACAATTTTTGAGCACAAACTCGTTAATATTTTGCTCGGATCATGCCAATGCATGGACATTGGTCTCACATTTTTCCTTTGCTATGTATGAGTCTTGAATTGTTGGCAAAATGCTGTAGAGAGCAAAAAGAAAGCTCTAAATCAGGTATAATTACAGAGTCTGTGATGCAAAAACTTTTGAGAATGGGGCACTTGGGTTTCACCTCAGGGAAGTCACTGCATTTAAGCCAAAGCTCTGACAGGATGTGCACAATTGGCATATTAGGGAGGCAGTTAGTGCTAACAAGCGCAATGGTTTTATCATCTTAACCATCCCCACAGCTTGTCTCAGCTGCAAGACACACACACACACACAGAAACACAAACACATATCCCCATACACCTGAAACAGCAGTTCACAGTTCTTTTCCTTCCAATCCCTCTGCCATTACCGAGGAAGGAGAGTGCAGCTGCTAACACAATAAATGGCACAAAGAGAGAAGACTGAGAAATTATATAAAGTGTTATAAAAGCATCAGGGTTTGCTACGAGGCCTCGCTGAAAGTTGTCTTACGATTAATGTCTTGTGACTGATGCTTAGCTGTAGGTGTATGTGTGTCTAAGGATTTGTCGGTCTATATGTCAAAACATAAGCCATAGTTTTTGAATTCCTTGACTGCCATCCATACCCACTCATCCAGCCCTTGGCCCTGAGAGTAGATGATTTTTATGTTTTAATGGTTTAGAGGCAAAAAGTGTCTACTTTTACAGACTTTATTAGGTAGTTATTTATTAAAAAGAAGTGTGTGTTAGGAAATGCAAACCTGCATGAGATGTAACTTTCCAGAGGCAGAAATATGGATTAAATGCATAAGTATTACTGTGTGTGTGTGATATTACAGCTGAAGCTACAGTAGGGAGGCTCACAACATTATAAGGAGGGATGAAGGATGGAAGGGCAGTGAGAAGCCATATATGAATATGGCTCATGCAGAGATCCACTGTTATTTATTTTATATCTGCAGCTATGCAGTGTGAATGCAGCCCACAGTGTTTAATTATTAACTAGGCCAGTTGCTCCAGTTTCTCGTTTTAAACAGATACAATCATTAACAAAGATGACTCTGAAGTTACTGAACAACAGGAAGATATTACTGTTAATCTCACCCTGTCTTTTCTTTCTTTTCCACTGCTGCCATCAGCCATGTTGTTGTTTCATCCATCCGTATAGGGGAATAAAACAGAAAAAGTAATTCTGAGGACAAAAAAAGGATGAAGTTTAACAAAGGTCTGACAAAAGCAGAAGGATTTACCTCCAACATGATGACACACACTATGATACATCACTCATGTTGTATTGTACTGCTGTCGGCAAGCAAGTAACAGCTTGTTATAGATTCCACAGACTTTCAACAGAAACTGATGAGACAATTGTTCAAACAACTATAAACAGACTATTAATATTTATAAATCCTAAGACCTCACCTTCTTTCTGACCTTGCAGAATCAGCAAGACTCGTAAATCCAACAGGGTCAAAATCAGATGGAGCACAAAGACCTGAAATTACTGTGTCTAATAAAATGTTTGCATGTGGCATTATTTGAAGATAGTAAGAATGCATGAAAAGAAGTGAGTGAAAAAAAGAGAAGTTATTCTCAACACAGGGATGCAGAAAATTTATTATTCTGCTTTTATGACAGTGATAGGGCAAATATGAACATATTAATCATACAAAGTTCTCTATATTTCCATAGTTCTGCTCTGACACCTTCTGAAAATCTATTTCTGTGATCTAAAAGCCTGCTAATCAGCAATATTTCACAAGTCAGCGTGTAAACAGAAAAGAAAGAAAACATTTTTAGTAACTATTTACTGTGACCAATCTAATCACCTAATCAATAAAACAACTACAATTATGGCAAAACAATAATTAAGTACATTTTAGTGCAGACGATTTCTGTACCTGAAAAGAAAAAATACATGCTCCACATGTCGATTCCTAATGTGCCAACCAGTTCTTTATTTATGTCAACCTCCATTAAATAAGTTACTTTAATGTTTCTGCATGTAAGCATATTTTTTAAACACATTTAACACAATATGTACAAAAATTCAAAACATTTTTTTTCTCCTAGAACAGAAAGTGATCTCTAATTTCAAATAAAGTATTCACCAAAATCTCTCTCTTTTTTTTTTTTTTTTTAACTCAGCAGGTCACGTTCATTCCACCCTTTAAATGCACTCAGGAAAAAACTAAAACTAACCTGACATTAAGAGTTAGGTCAAAGCAGTTATTACATTAAGATGGAGCACTTTATGTACAGGCCTGCTCAGTGATAGTAGACTTCATCAGTGCTCAATGCTGTTTACAGAGGAAGAGGTGTAGTGTGTGAGTAAGACTATACAGTGTCTATTATTGGATGAGGGTCAAAAGAGATAAACATCCTACTCAATCTAACAGATGTATTCTCTCTTTTGTGAAGGTGCACTCATGTTCTAAAATACAAATGTGTGAGCATGTGCACAGGTAAAAAAACAAACAAAACAAAATAGCAACATCAAATTATAGGCCAAACTTCTTGCAATGGATGAAAAGTGTAAAATAAGATCTTATGGACACGATGGGGTGATCACTGTATACTTGTAAGCATATGTGGTCCAATATGAACAGTTCCCTTTGAGTAATCCTCATCCATCATCACTGCCTTTAGCTGCTTTTAACAGATCCATCAGCTGTTATCACTTCAGCCACGTCCTCGTACGCTCTCCTTCTTCCACTCCCCTTTGGGTCTCTGCTCTTTCTCTCCAGCTCCTGGCACTGAAAACTTTTTCAGGACTTCCCTTTCAAACCCCTCCATTTCTTCCTCTATGGCACTATCCTCTTCTTCCTCATCTCCTTCCACCATGTCCTCCAAAACATCTCCCAAATCTTCGACGAAATCATGAAAACTCATCTGGTCATGAACAAAGACGCCGTCCTTGAAGAATTCAGTGGCCAGCTTTTTGAGCTCTTCCCTTTTCAAAGCATCCACCCCCACCTCCTCTGCCTTGGCTAGGTAAGTTTGGAGGATGGCCTCGAAATCAGGGAAGGGGACAGGGAGCAGCCCCTCAGCCTGGGCACAGGTCTCCAAGGTGTTACACTGTTGCGGTGGTTTGGGATTGTGCTGGAGGCGGTCTCTCTGATGGACCCAGTACTCGGGCTGTTCCAGGGACAGTTGACGGTGTGTGTGAAGAGGCTTTCTATCTCCCCAAAGATGCTCTTCCTCATGGCCGTGATTACCGGTTATTTTGTGCTCATCTTTGTGCTTCTGAAAGCTTGAGCTGCCCTTGTTCCAATCTCCACTGTGCTTTTTCTCTTTCTGCCCTCTCTTCCACTGCTCTTCTTTCTTTTCCCATTGTTTCCTCTCATCCTTCCTCTTCCATTCCTTATCATTTTTACCATTTTTATTCTTCCAGTCATTTCCATTCCACTGTTTCCTCTCATCTCTCCTTTCTTTGCCTCGATTTTTACTCTCTTCCCACTGTTTCCTTTCACCCATCCTTTTCACTTCTTTACTATGATCTTTGTTTTTACTCTTCCAATCACCATCTTTCTTCCATTCTTTCCTCTCTCCTTTCTCTTTCCAATCTTTTTTCTCCCATTTCTCTTTTCCACTTTCTTTGTAGTTATCTTTCCCTTTCTTCCATTCCTTCTCTCCCTTCCATTCCTCCCTGCCCTTTTGCTTCTCTCTATGCTCCTTTCCTACCTTCCAATCCTGCTTCTCCTCCTTGCCCCTCCATTGTTTCCCCTCATTCACTTTCTCATGCTTTGCCTTTTTCTCCTCCTTCCATTCTTTTCTCTTACTCTTTTCTATCCACTCTGTCTTGCCTTCCCTATGTTTCCATGGTTTTCCTTCATCACCTCTACTTGCCTTGTCTTTCTTCCAGTCCTCCTTCCACTGTTTTGTCTCATCAGTTTGCCTCTTCTGCTTGCCTTCCTTTTCTCTCTCTTTGTCAAAAGTACCTTGTTCATGTTTTCCTTTCTTCCATTCTGTTTTTCCTCCATCTTTGCGCTCTCTTTTCTCTCCTTCCTTCCATTCAGATTTTTCTCTCTCTTTCCCCCCCTTCTTCCGGGGCTGCCTCTCTGGAAGTGCAGCTGTGTCCTGTGTGCTTTCCACTGGTTGGCCACTGGGGGGCGATGTAGTGGGCTTCACAGGTGCTTGAGCTGCTTCACTGGCTGCTGAAGGAAACAAAAGATGTTACTACAACTGCAAAAATGTGCTTGAAGCATTCAAGTCAGAGTAACAGAAAAGAAGGAAAAGGAAGAATCATACTGAACTTAACAACTATCATCCTTCTACACTTTCTAACCTCCTCCTTGCCCCCTCCCTACCTCCTTCCCTCTTTCCCTTTGTACCTGAGGAGAGTTTTAATTCAGTCACAGTGGCTTTCAGTGTTTCTAGTTCTTTCTGAAGGGCCGGGACAGACTCCAACTCTCTCTTCATCCTCTCGTTCTCTTTCTGAAGGACAGGGAGAGATGCCATCACTTGCTTCAACCTACTGTTTTCCTTCGCCACCTCCTCCCAATGCAGCCGCTCCTTTGCTCCCTCTGCTGCCTGTCCCTTGATCACTTGTAGCTCTTCATCCTGTGCCTGTTAGGAGAAAAACAAAGAGCAGAAAAAAACGAGAATGTTGTGAGAATTTTCACACTCGATGACACATTTTTCACATCCATATACATTCATGTATATGGATGTATGACTTGTAAACATACACGCAGACAGATAGGCTAAGAGACAGAATGGAGTCACACCTGAAGTTGGGCTTGTAGCATAGAAATCTGCTGGTCCCCTTGTGCTAACTTATCTAAAAGCTCTGTATTGTCAGCATCTAATGGGGGTGGAGGAACATCTGGATTGAGCCACTCCTGTCAACAAAATGGCACACACAATGCAAGACAATGGCAAGATTTTAGATGACTTGTCAGAATTATTGTAGGAAGACAGAGTAATCTAGGAAGTGAGAGAACAGTACGTTTAGATAAGACAAAAAGGAACAACGGCCCAGAGTAGAACAGTTGGTAGACAATAGCAGCGATGCTGCCAGTGTTGTGGGTGGTTTCCAATGAGCACACACGCTAAAAATTCATGCAGTGGTACTCAGTGTACTGTAAAAGAGGTACACACAAAATGGTATTATAAGAATAAAACTTAGAACAGAGAGAACATAGACAGACTAGGAAGAGAAAAAAAAAAGAAAAATTACCATCAGACTGACCTGTTTTCCTGGTAACTCTCCGTCTTTCAGCTCCCTTGTTCCATAGTCACTCTCTGCAAATGTTTAATGCAAAACTTAATGTTCATACTAACAAGACACTGTTGAAGAACACAAGCAAAAGCTTTACACTCCTTTGCATTTTATTGAGGAAATGGCACCTATTAAAACAATTATCAAGGCTTTTACAATAAAATGTAAATTCCTCAGCTGATTCACTGCACCTCTATTTATATGCATAAAGTCTGTATAATGTCATTAAAATTGAAATGAAAGGTTAAGGATAATATATTTATAAAGCTGTTAGATAAAAACCTTGAATCCAATTTGGCACATTTTCCCATTAAACTTTTACCTCACCTACTGTGTTCTGATCATGGCAAGGAAAATTTATAAAAATCAGGAGTTTCGGTGAAAAAATGGATGTTGGTCAAGCTTAAAAACATTGTTTAACTGTAGTGATGCAGTGCAAAGTTAGCATTTCACAATGGCAAAAAGGTCCCCGTGCTCACACCTCTAAAAGCGCACAGCTCTTGTGCAAATTGTTTTCTGCATGCATGTTCATCCATACATTAAAAAAAGCATGCTTTAGGCAGGCAAGCAGTCATTTACTAACTCACACACAGACACAACCTACCCTCATCCAGGTCCATGAAGACACCTGCAGGTACAATACACCTCAGTCTCAGAGCACCCTTTGTATGGTTTACTGATAGTAACTCATCACTTTCAACCAACTAAACTTACTTAAACACCTAAAAGTTTATCATAAATAACAATAACAGGCTAAGAAAAATGGGATGTCTACCATCTCAACAGGTCATTTGAGGATACTTTACCTGAGAAAAAGATTGTGCCAAGGCCTAAGAGAATGATTGCACCCAGGATGCACTTATTCAGAGAAAACCCGCTGTCGTCCTCTCGCTGTGGCAGCTGAAACTCTTCCTCTCCTTCCTCTTCCTCCTCTTCCTTTCTTCCGATCCGCTCCAAAGCTGCCAAGAGAGACCTCCTTCTCTCCACTTCTGGCTCTCCCTCCTCTCCAATCTTCTCATCCTTATCCTCAACCACCTCTGAATCCACAGGGGAGTCTGTACAAGGAAAAGTATAAGAGGCTGTTGTTGAAGAATATATTGTTATAATATTATAGTTTACAGGTTTTTAAAGGAACCCTAAGGAACAAATGTTCAAAACAGCTGATCATTGTAAAGGTAAAAGTATTCATCATACAGAATTTTATTCCTACCATATGTATTATTTAAAAAAAAAAGGCTGTTACAGCTTGTTGGGCACAAATTTGCTCATACACTCACATAGTTGATGTTAGACAAAACAGCAGCTAAGGGGATGTAACTGGTCTGAGGCTGCAGTATTAGTCAAAACTCCTCATGGGAGGTAGAACTTGCTTCTTTTATGCCACAGTTGTGCACCATGGTTAATTTGCTCCATTGACATTCCAGATTTTCCTTTAACCTGCAACCTGAGGTTTAAATCTGAATACACAGGCAGGAAAGTGTTTCAAATGCTTCAATCTGAAACGTCTGGCACCTCGAACTAACAATGTTTAAACTTCCCAAATCTATTGAACCACATCTCATTGTTACAGAGCAAAAATGATATAAGTGCACTGTAAATAAATCACTGAATTCCAGCTGGTAAGCAAATTGTCTACGAAAGA
>JAPZDY010000025.1:13354640-13383896 GCA_029783645.1 Ctenochaetus hawaiiensis
GGTTTCAGCCTAACCTGTTTGCAGTCGGAGGCCAGCAGGTTGAGGCTGCTGGTCGAGATAGTGAGGCTGATTGTCATGCCAGCAAACTGCAGGTTACTCTTCCCCAGGATGGAGGTCAGACAGCGAGAGGACGGCTGCAAAAGGGAGGGATGGGGTCCATGTGTAATAAACAAACAAGGTGTATCAACAGAAAATAACTGACCCTTTTTATTTTTTTACTTCAACAAAGGCATGATAACCCATTGAGTGCTCCCTGACTGCACATGAGCATGAGGGTGTACGAGTGGAAATGCCTGTGTGTGTGGGAGTGAAAGAACAGCTGCGATTGTGAAAGTGATCCTGTCTCCAAGGCCAACTGTGACCAATGGGGAGTAGACAGGACAGTTTGCGTACTGTAGGCTGGGCCAACAGCATCGAACAGACCACGCCAGTGCTATTGTGCCAGCCTGTTAATCCCAGTCCTCCGCCTGTTCGCATGCATTTCTGCTCCAGAATATTTGGCAAATGCTGTGAGAAAAACAGCATCAGGATGAAATGCACACGCTAGGCCACAATAACCTCGGTCCAGCCAAATCGGAGGGGCTGGACGAGTTTATTCTATTCTGGTTTGCATCTTATAACTGTGTTTTGTCTGGTGCGCTGCACTGCCAGACATTCCTCAGTCAAAACCTACTACAGCGACAGGCTGCTGGATTTAGCCACCTGTTATATGGACTATTTGGATGGTTTTTTTTAAATGTAATACTGGAATACTATACACAGACACACACTGCCTTTAAACAGCAGACGGCTGGCTGTGTCTGCTAATCTGTAGTGCTTCTTTGGCCTCACAGTGGCTCCACACAAGCTACTACTCCACTTCTCCAGCCTCCCTTGTGACAAAATGGAGGGAAAACAGAGACAATAGAGTGACTGGTAATTACCTGCGAGTAGTCAGCTAACCACAGAAGTGTACATTCAGCCTAAATCAAGACCAGTTTGTGTGTGTGTGTGTAAAGGGAGAATGTGTGTCTGAACAGCCAACTGACCACAGAGTGGACAATCAAGCTAAATCTAGCTCTTATCCAGAAAACCCTTCCCACTGCCGCCCACTTAAGCCTTATAAATAAATAATGCCCTGTAAGGATGTGTGCTAGTGTGCGTGGTGTGTACCTTTCTCCGGCGCTGGGCTCCTTTGGCTCCGGGCACTGCCTCGCACACCACAGAGATAGCCTCCCTAAAACATTAACAACATGCAAGAGTTGCAATAGCATGTCATTAAATCTCACACCTTCCTGGACTCACAATTATGCAGATTAAATGAGATCTGGCAGCGAGTGATTGAATTTACGGTCCCTGGCAACTGCGTTCGCCTTTGCCACGGAGACAAACATGACTACGGAAACCAGAAGGAAACCACTAGGAATCCAGAACATTCTAATTTAGGGGCTGCAAGAGTTGCAGACGTGTATACTCTCACGCATAAACATGCAAATACGAGCAGACTCTCACACAGAAAGAAACAAGCAAGCTAGCAAATGGGAGGGAAATCGGAACAGAGAGCGAGCAAGCAACATTTGTGAGAGGTGAGGGGTGTGTGTGAGCGTACACTGCCAACGTATCTCTAAGTCTGACCACAGTATTACGATCTCACCCACACGCTGGCAAACAAGACTGAGATGAGAAAAAGCCAGCAGCAGACGAGCAGCATGTAATCTCACCTTGTGACCTGAGTTCTGGTGTTGAAGTCCAGCGCTCGCATTGACTGTAGCACCTCTACGCAACCCATGTACTGCCCAGGAAACAGGAAGGCAACACATTAGCGTCATACATTTCCTACATCACAGTCCCAATGGACATATGGAACACAGGAAGAAAGCAAAGGTGTCCTTTCCTCATTTCTGTGTCTTTCTACAAATGTGAAAGGAGTGTGTATATATATGCAAAAAAAACTAACTGGAAAAAGAGATGAGTTATTTAAGTGTTTATTTTAGTGAGCGGTTAGTGAGAGTTTGCCAGTCACTTACCCGTACAGTGTAGGAAACACCGGTGGTGCTGACCACACTGTCGGAGTGCAGCCAGCCACGGGTGGGCTTGTTGACAAAGGAGCCATGGCGCGTCCACTCATCTCCTCCCAGCTGCCCTCCTTCTACCCGTGCCCTCCTGGACGCCCCTCCCAGCCGGTTCATGTCCTGCAGAGGAGGTCGTGGAGGAGGAGAAGGAGCTGTTAGAGGGGGGAGTGGGTGATGAAAGGGAGGAGAGGAGCTAGAGCTACTCCTGTCGTCCCCAGAGGACTCAACAGGCGCCTGAGGCTGCTGTGGCCTGTTTGAGGCCTTGAGTCCTGGCAGAAGAGTGGCAGAGACACCCAGACGAAGGGATCCCATCCTGGGGAAGAAGGAGCAGAGGGTGGTGGGGCTGTTCTCAGCCGGGCGGGGAGAAGAGGGGGGCAAGATAGGAGTGAGAGACGAAGAGGAGAGAGAGGAAGGTAGACCAGGGGAGGGAGTGAGCGGTGTGGCAGGACTGGAAGGAGGAAACGAAGATGGATTGGAGTTTGTTTCATCAGTTGAGCTCAGCGATTCACTCCGAAAGTGGGTGTACTTGGTTTTTGGGACAAGCTCCATAACGAATCTGCCGTGTCAGTTTTTATATCCGCACAAGTCCGCACAGGCTCTAATGATTCAATCAAAGTCTCTTTGTCTCAGCATTCAAAGTTTCTCCTGAAAAGGACACACAGCCATCTGTCTGTCTCCCTCAGCATAAGAGCTGCATCCATCTGTCTGGTTGTCTGTCCTCCTCTCATTACCAGGCAGCGCAATCCAAACTGCTTCAAACACTGCTTCCCCCAAAAAGAAAGCAGGATGAGAAACGGTGCAAAGGAAAAGTGGAGTGTCCCAGTTAATGACCGAATGCAGATGAAAAAAGTTTGTTTTTAGTGCACTAGTGCAGACCATGTTGTCTTCAGTTCACTTGTAAATCTGCACCAATGTTCGTTGTGTTCCCAGGGACTGATGAGGATGACATGGTGTTAGCTCTCCACAAAATGTTTATCTCAGTATTTTTGCCATAATGTAAAACAATATCTGTGAGTATCTTGTCGCAGTTTAATAGCCTCTCAGTGAGGGCCAGTTATCCAGCTGTCGCCAGCACCATGGAGAATCAACACAAGTGATTGTCTCTCAACGCCCCCTTGTGTGTGTGTCTTAATGCACTAAGGGGTGCACACGTACACACAGGGGTACGGGATGTGTTCACATGCATGTGAAGCAGTATAAACCTTCCCTGCCCACAATGCTTACAAGATTATTGGTGTATGAGTGTGTTGGTGTGCGCACATGCGTGCACATGTGAAGCAACTCCCCTTGGCTGCTCTATCCTGTTTGACATAGGCCCATAAAAATCCTATTAGCAGCCAACGAGGGGATTGCAAGGGTTCTGCGCGCACTAACACGGCAGCAACACACACATATAGCACGATACACAACTCCAATTAATCGATACTACAGCGAGCACCTGCAGAGCTCAATGAAGCCCAGAACTGCTAAAGTAGTGAGAGGAGGCTTACTGATTTATGGCTAGTATCCCACGCAGCATGCTTTCCTTAATGCCTACTTTTCAAGTGCATCATATTCTCAAATCTTTCACCGAATTCCTCTTTTACTCCCTCTCCCTCTTCCTCCAAATGGTTTCGTGTCCTCTCTGAATAGCCCTTGCCCTCTCCCTCCCTGCGTCTCCTTCTTCTTCTTCTCTCCTCTTCCAGATTACCTCTGGCACAGCCTCGTTCCCTTTCTCTGCACTCTTTCCTCCCCTCTCTCTGTCTCCTCTCTTCTCCTGGAAGCCCTCTCGCTTCCTCCACACGATGTACTCTGCCAACCTCTGTCTCTCCAACGCCTCCGCCCTCTCCCGCGCCACCACTTCCTCTCTCCTCTTCCAGATGATCTCTCTCTCCCCCTCACCCCCTCCCTCGTCTGCTCTCCCGTTCTCCAGGCTGTCCTGTTTAACAGTCCCTATGTCCAATATGTTAATGGTGAGCCCTGTCTTTCTGCCCCTCAGACTTTAAGGTTGGGGATGGCTAGAGGCTAGGCATTGTTACCTATTTAGACACCAGTTGAAAATGAAAAGGAAAAATGCTATTCCTTAAGACTGGGCCGCCAGAGTTGGGCCCGTTCCTGACTGAAGTTCCTGATATGGCTAAATCAAGTGAGGCTGCCTTGGTTCAAGTGTGTTTGCTAAAACTGGCCACCTCGGTAAGGATGTTTTTTTTTCTTACTGGAGCACCATTAGAAAGTGGTAGGTTGCTTCTGAGATGTTGTCTGTATCTGGTACAGTGATACACACTGCAGTAGCACGGCGGTGATGTAACACCGGAGAATGTAGGTCATTGGCTGATGACGACTACCGGTGGGCTTGTCGTGATGGTAATGAGACCTGATTGGTCCAGTTTGAACTCCCAACTCAGGGTTCCCTGAATGATACTGGATGCTCATCAGAGTTGAACGTGAACTCACTCACCCAGCTGGAAATGCTCAGTCAAAACTTCATTCTGCTGATCCCTTTATAGCTCTCTCCTTACCCTGTTACTTTATTACTGCTCGGTTTAAATAAAAGCCCAGGTTGTAGTCAGTTACCTGAGAAAAGAGCGCTGACACAGCCCCATGAGATATGAACAAGCCAAGTATTATGTTCTTTTAACTGCTTCCCTCCTTATCTAAGGCAGGGCTCATCAAGCAGCAGGTTAGCTTTCAGTTCTGCAACAAACTGCCCTGAAGTTGCACACTTAGCACGTCATGTTTTGCAAAGACCTACCTTAAAGGCAAACAACAGTCCGCTTATGTTAACAGTCTCGCAGAGTCCCACAAACAAAACTGTCTGCAACAGTTTGACCTCAGTAGGAGGCAAGGCTAGACCTACAGTCCCGCCGCAAGCTTGCTAGCTTACACCTTAGTGCTATTGAGGCACTAGTCATGTTTACAATCTGTTGACCTTTACTCCCTTGAAGCAGAGCAAGGTTTACACGCACCTTGCCTAGACCACTTGCATGAGGTTGTAAAATTGGCACCAATGTTTCAGTGATGAAAAGCGAAAAAGCTGATCTTTCCACAGGCTAATATTTTTAGGACTTTACTGTGTCTCAAGTAAAGCAGGCCAGCTTGTAGTGGGCGCTGGATGCATGGCAAAGGAACAGTCGCCTACACCAGTCTAGCACCACAGAGGGATTGTCTAGCAATTCTAGCTAGTCATCCATCTGGTCTTGGCCAAAAAGCACCATAGAGGATCCAGTCACACTCACGCACTGCCAGGCAGGCTGGGATAATCTCCAGAAAGCTGTAAAGAAGTATGGCTGAAAAAGTCACAAAAGACACCCGATATTTGGACAATCAAAGAGCATGCAGAAACGAACAACAGTCTTTCACACCCCTAATAAAACCATAAGTCTGTCTTGAGAGGGAAATAGCACTTATAAAAAGGCAAAAGATCACACACAGACGGACTTGTTAAAACTAGAGAGAAAAATTCAGGTGTGTTTTCATACACAGGGGTGCTGAAATGCTTTGTGAGCAGAGTTGACCCTCTTGCTCCTTAAGGTTGTTTCAGTGCACAGAACACAGTGCAGGTCAGGTGACTGCAGAGAAGATGACCCTCTACATGAGGAGAAATCCTGAGTCACCTACACACAGGCAGTAACAGGAACAGACTGTCACAATCAAAGCACAATTAACGATCGGTGATTAGTGGCCTCCAGGCCAAGCAATCACACAGAGTGAAATGTACAGGTGAAACCAGTACAATAATCTCATTTATCCAGTCAATCAGCCTGACTGATAAAGATGGTAGTTGCCGTTGGTAAAGGTGAGATTAGGACAAACGGAGCTGAGCCGACGAAAGCACAGAATGGGGAGGGGGAGCCAGGTGACCTGAAACAACCCTGATTCTCAGAGACTGCCGAGCTAAGCATAGACAAAGACTGTCGAGTAAAGAAAAACAAAATCCTGTCTAAGAGAAAAAAAAAGAAAAAAAGTCAGAAACTGCACCTAGCCATGGACTAATCAAGTCCACTGCTTTTTATCTACTGAATATATACAATTACCTAATGGAACAGCACCAGTTTTAAAAGATAAGAAAGAAAAAAGAACTTTACATCTTGTTCTGTCTGCAGCTGCCGCCCGTTACTATGGCAACAGACATTAAAAGAGATGCCTGCGGAGGATATATATCGAGAAGTCCCGACAGCCGCAGAAATATTCAGACAAAGAGATACCTGCTTTGTCAAATCACATGGCACACGGCAATTAGTTGCTGCATCAAAGGCTCCACTTTAGAGCTCCTTTTTTATCCGACAAGAGGAAAACTACAGACTCCTACAAAGATCAATAGGTTTCAGGAAATGATCAAAGTTTGACCGGCGTCGCGCCAGCCATAAAAACCCAATCAATGTTGACATCCCATGTCGGCTGCATGCACTGACTCCAACTAGGGCATGTAAAACTGTATGTAATATTTTAAAAGGACAATAATCACTTTCCTAATAACAGTATAAACAACAACAACACTGACAATTTACTTCTGAAAGACAACACTTATGTTTAGAAAACTTGCATAAAAACAACCTGAATATTCTTTGCAGCAGCTAACAAAGACAAATATAGTAGAACATCCTGCTGAGTAGATCTTTTGCTCATAGAGAATAGAAAATCAGAAGTCACAAAGAGATTCTATATTTACAAAACACAAAAAAAAGTCATTCAAATTATTCTGTGTAAAGTGAGTCTAATCACTTTTACTAAAAGTTCTTTCTTTTTTTAATGAATGGCAAAGCATTAACAGTAGTTCCTTTTTTTTGGTTTAAAAAGCATACAGTCGGTAATCCATAGTAATTCATCTAAAGCTGGGCTCACATGAGAACTACATTAATGTTTAAACTGCCACAGACTGTCCGGTCATCCGTCCTCTCCTTCCTTTTTCTGGCTCTATGGTCCGTCCTCTCCCTGAAAAAAACGTGCTTCTCCTCTGATCCACTCTTCCGCTCGATTAATTCACAAAGTCACTGCCGGCAGCTCCTCTCCATCTCCTCCGTTTTGATGCCTCCTCCTCTCTTCCCTCTGTCTCTCTCTCTCTCTCTCTTTCAGCAGATGGTGAAAAGGCAGTGCTGCCAGGATGGACAATGGCACTCCTTCATTGTGCTCCTCTTCTCCCCTCACGTCTGTCTCTTATTCCCACTTTTCTTCCACCTCTGTCTGTTAGAGGGACGATCACGCTGTCTGTCCTCCCCTCCTCCCAGTCTGGGTGGTTGATGCTGCCTCCCATTTTCTCTCTTACCGTCTTTCTCTCTCTCTCTCATACACACACACACACACACACACGCACTCACACACACACACTCGACTCGCGGGTGCTGCCTCTGCCCTCCCCACCTCCCATCCTACCTCCTTCCTGTTTCCTCCCCTTCCCCCCACCTCCTCTCTGCAGCCTCAGTCATTTAGCAGTGTACATGTACTGTATTTGCACAGCAAGATGCTGCGCTCCTGCACATTAACACACATAATCTAAGGGGTGATGTAGAAGTGGAAGATGGGAGGAAAGGGGGAAAGAGAGAGAGAGAGAGAGAGTTGGGGGATGCTTGCATGTGTTATATGTGGAAAGGAAAGGTTGTCCATGTTGGCTATTCAAGGCTCCTCCCTTATTCATGTTTGGTAACCTGAGAAACAGAGTGAAAGACGGGCAAAAAGAGAAAGGATGGAGGCAGAGAGAGAAAGAGGATTCGCCCTCCCTCTATTGGTTTTCACAGACGGTGACATTAGGTCACCCTAAATAACCTTGGTGAAAATGGACAAATACATAAAAATAAAGAAACAGACTGGCATTCACACAATAAATATTCCCTGTGTTACTACATTACTAGAGGGGGAAAGGACAGGTTATAACCAAGCAAGCACAATAACAACTAAGTGATTCTGCAGAAGCAGACAGAAAGCAGAGATCCCACAGATTGGACCCGACATTCAAGCATATCTGATGGGAGAGCAGTGTTGCGGAAAGCAGAGGAAACCACCCGTGGAGTGACACAAGAACCCAGCAGAGAGGATAGCAAGGAGTCCTCAAATGACACCCCAACATTTAGTCCCTGCAGTACTACGTTTGACCACCACACCATCCTCATGCAGCCGGGTAGTGCACACACAGTGAGGGATCAAAATCAGGAAACTGCTGAGAACTAGAGAGTGTCACTTAGGTTCATTTGCATCACCGCTCATACTCGGTGACATGACTGGAAGTGGTCGGTGTAATAGTAAAGACAGCCCCCTCCACCCATAGCCTGCACCATTGCCTGCAGCCAGTCAAACACATGACACACTGTGGCTTAGAGTTGCCGGAAAGATAACACTGTTTTCTTTCCATACATCACTGAGTGAATTACTCGTTGTGAACTGAAATTACATAAAAAAATCTCAGTGGACAGTTTATTAGGTACATCCAGCTAAAATGAGTGCAGTCTAATACAATAATCCTGCAAATAACTCTACCTTTACCAAGGATTTAATTTTTAGTTTGCCTCCAAAAGCCCATAAAGTTTAATCCCCACTTATCTAATACGGCTCCGTTACAACCTTTGTGGGGGTAGGATTTATTTCAGGTCAGTTTTATTGAGCTGCTCTATATTAAGGTAGCTGCACCTAATAAACTAGCAACTGGTTGTCTTTAAAAGTTACTCACTTAAACCACATGACATTTACATACACAAAGCTGCACAATTACTCATGCATGATTACACCCTGCGGCTTTAGTTTCCAGTTTCACACAAACAGTCCAAAGGTACTAACTTTTAGACTGCTGCCGGGGAAAAATTCTGAAATGATGTAAGATGCCAAACGGGCAGTATAAATAGTTTGTTTTCTCAAACCATTGGTAGGGATGCAACAATACAGTGTATTATAGTGTACAGTTTCTTAAAGGACTGTTCTTTTTTTAAATCTCTTGAATAATGCCTCTGTTTTCTGCTGCTGCAGAGAAACCAACATAAATGGGTCAAGCAAAGCTTCACTTTTTCATTCAAGCTCTTAAACATTACAGATGAATAAGAATAAATTATACTAAATTGAAAATATAATTTCAAGATGGCTTAATAGCATGATGAACTGAAAATGAATCAGTTTTCAAAAGACCTCAACTTATCTTATTTAATTGCCAACAAAATTAAAAAAAAAATCAATATTTAACCCACCTGAAAGAAAGTGGGCCAACAATTTCTTTAAAGGGGATTTACTTTCTTTCTTCTACCCTTTAAAAGTGTCATCATCTCTAAATATCATTATAACAACTGATCTTTATATTAGACACGAAGTTGACCTTTTTTGACATTTTAATGTGGTGAGAAGAAGCAACCCTTTTGCCACTGTGTCAGGATGTGTTTTTGATTAGCTGCTGGTATCATTTGAATGTCTTACCATATATTCCATCGGCCAACACAGGCTGCCTGAGGGTCTGTAACCCTAAAAACACCAAAGTGCACATCAGCACACTGTACACAGACACATACACAGATACAAACTCAAGTAGCCGATCACAGTGTGCTCCAATGCCGCCCTTGCAGCTACTTGACTCCCAGCATGCTTTGCTCCCAGAATCAGCTGTGGAGAGGGTCATGGGACCTCCTTGATATAAACAGCCCGGCTGATTAAGCACGCAGAGACACAGCACTGACATAAGACTGAGATGGAGCAAGACTGAGGGGGAAAAAGAAATAGAAAGTGAGAGAAGGAAAGAACAAAAAGCGAGACGAGAAAGGCAATAATCCAGTGTGCATGTTGAAACACAATCTGTGGAATGAAAGGAATTAACTGAGAGGACAGTGTGTGTAGGTTGTTTGTGTCTCAGCTTGCCCGACACTAGTTGATGAGTGTACGTTAAATAACCAAAGTAGATGGAATCGCTGTCTATGGAAGATGCAGCTAGTCAGTATTTATTAGATGAAACATTCAGAGACATACCGAGAGAGAGCTCTGGATGTAATGCACACGCTGCAGGGCCACATCTGCTGTCTTCTCTTATACTGTGAGTCTGTGTGTTTGTGTGTGTGTGTGTGTGTGTGTGTAATCTGATTTGACCCGCCTCACTCCTAACCCTCTTGCACACACTAGGCCAAGAAAAAAAAAAAAGAACGAAGATGAGTCAACGAGCCTAGTCACTGACCTTTTTCCTACTAGGATACGGCCAGTCTGAGGTGCTGTCTAACATCACTTCACATTACTGAGACAGGAGAGACAATGATGAAGGCGATGAGCGCAGAAGAACTGAGGAAGGAGCGTAATGAGGAGGGGAAAACCACTCTGACTGGAAAAAAATGAGCAAACACATACACGAATGTATGTACAGCAAACTGGCAATCAAATTTGCAAAAAATTAGGAGTGAGAGTGAACATTAGATTAGCCAGGCATTCAGCAGGAGGCCTTTCTGCTGGTTTCATAGCTCACTATGCACACAGCAAACATGTGAGCTTGCTATTTTGGGTTGTGCCAACCCCCCCCTCCACAACCCCCTTTAACCACACTCCCACATCTCTATCTCCTTCCATCATTCCCTTCCTGCTGCCACTCTCTGGCTCTCTCCACTTACAACTTCCCTCTTGCTTTAACAGTTTTAGACACCATTATTTCTTCACTTAAGTTTCCTGTCAAACTTCAATACTGAGTGTCAACTTAAAGGTGTCCGTAAACTGTCAAGGGCCAAAAGTTACCAGGGAATGCTTCGTCAGGTGTTATATTCCTTAACAACTTTCGATCGGATATATCTTGACTCAAGTTCTAACTTTTCCAATTTGATGCTGTTTTGTTTCAGCAAAGTTTCTCTTTCTGGACTGCTGCTTGTGTTAAAACTTCTCGAGGTGCAGTGTTTAAGAAGTTTGGCTTGCTTTGCAAGCAAATAAAGAGGGGTTGCAGTATATATTCTTTAGTACAATGTCTCTTAAAAAGTATTGTTGTAGTATAGATACCAAATCTTGGGTGCATTTGCATTTTACAATCCAAGCAGTTGCAGTAGATTGAGGAAAAGTTTTCATGAATACCTGCCTCATCTTCAGTTGTATTGACACCTAAAGTAATGACACACAGTCCCATTGACTATTAATCAGTATTATAATGACTTGTTCCTTCTAAAACAAAACTGATTTAGAAGCTGTTTCATCACTGTTACAAATGTTTGCTTTAGCAGCACAAGTTTACTAAGTCTTTGTTATTTCAGCTCATCTAATAACACATGGTTGAAATAACTACTTTGTAGTGTTTTCTGTGTAATTGTATCCACAAATTTAAAGGACAACTCTTCTCCATCTTTTAAGTGTTGTGTTCTCCAATATCTGCCAAGCACTTACATATTTCAATGTCTTAAGTGTGATGATTTATTGCTGTCTGAAATCAGTATGGGGAACAATCTAGTGCATAAAACAGTGATAACAGCGCTGCCAGGAAATAAGAATTTAGCCTGCTCCAGACATGATATCAACCTAACCCTAAAGTGACCCTTGACTGGCTGAGGAGCACGTTCCATCTCACACCCAACAAATTACCCAGGTCAGACATGGGTGGAGAGGCCCTGATTTGTAAAAAATTAGATCAGTTCCTAAAATGCAACAAAACATTTCTGAGTAAAAAGAGATTTAACAGGATAAAGAGGTAAAGCCAATGTAAAAATCAGAACCAGTTAATAAGGGGTCTAGAAATTCCAAAATACTCTCAGTATTTGTGAGACATTACTGTAATCAAACTGCTGTTCACATAGTGTCCTGAACACTGAACATGCTGCACTCGACCGAGCAGTGCAGGAGGAAACGCAGCTGAGGCTTGGTCCCATTGTGTAAATGTAGAGACGGACAACCACACGCTACGACCTCAAAAAACAAACTACCACAGTTTGTTTCCAGAACACACTCGCATGCAGCACACACATCAGACACAAACACAGAGACAAACACTTGCCGACGCCGTCAGACAGACAGATATAGTATATACATCAGACAAAGACAAAGACAAAGACATTCTCACGTGGGCAGACACCCACACATTATCTCCTGTCAACAGTCTTGACGTGTTAAAAGCAGGTCAGTACCTCACCACTGTGGTTTATCAATAGATTCATAAGACTAATTCAAGGCTAATATCACTGCTAACATTCACTGTTCACACACACACACAAACACACACACAAAAAGTCAAATCAAATCAAGGCTTATTTCTGCGATGACTGTGTGTTTTTACTGTGGGTGAATGTATGGCTACCTGCACAAGCGCACACACCTGTCACCTGTCAGTGTAAAGCTGTTACAGTCACAAGTGTCACACTGTGCCTTCAATCAGGACCAAAGCTTTCACTGGTGACTGATATGGTTTGAGCAGAATTGGACAGATCCAATTTTAATCAAGTGGATTTTGGATTGTGTCAATGCTGTGATAGAGTGGCTGAGATGCTCCATTTTGACTGACAGACTGTGTATCGGGCTGTCCTTCCATTTATGTTGTTTTTGTCCCTGTGTTTGTGTGTATGTGTGTGTGTATGCACTTGTTTGTCTGGCTCTTGACATGTGTCTGAATCTACCATTTTTGGGATCCGTTGTTGATTGGACCCTCTCTTCCCCTCCATTTCATCAGCGGAGATAACTTCCACCATATAATATCATGTCAGAGGGCTGCTGGTCTGAGCGGTGTGGCTGACCCTGATAAGAGGACTGAGCCCACTTGCTCTCAGTTGCCCCAATCATCCCACATAGCCTTGAGTCTGTTCCCATAATTGTCTGTCTGTCCTTCACTTGTTTGTGGTGAACTTTCACTCTGTCACAGTGACCCTGCTTCAACACTTTTAAGGTATGTTTTGCTGAGCAGTCCTCATAAAAACACTTGACACAAAAGATTTGGTGGTGCATAACTATATGTTTACTGTATGACTGCTTACAGATTTGTGTGTGTGTGCACTGATAGGCTCTGTAGCTTATCTTGCTGACCTGAAAAGATTCAGCTCGACTCTTAACAGACTCAAGTTGAGAGTTAAGGATTAGTTTCATTGTCATTAAGGTGCCTGTTGTTTTCTCAATGATCCTTTTGTCTATAAAGCGTTAGTGGTATGGTGGCCCTGAGGGCCAAAACACACCAAACATTTCACAAAACACAGTGACCTTTCACATTTCATTGTTTTGTGAAATGTCGTGTTTTCTGCAATGTTGTCGTGTTTTGTGAAATGTTGTGTTTTTTAAAATGTCAGTGTTTTATCCCTTAGGACACAGTAGAGTGGTGAAATCTTAATTTCTCAAAGATGACTTTTTCTGTCTGACCAATAGTCCAAGATGTACAAAAAATCCTTTTATTATTGCATACAACAAAGATGGACAGCAATATTTTGTCATTTCTGCAAGAAACAGAAAGATAACTGGTTATCAAAAATAGCTTTTTACTTCTTTGCTCATTGACTTAGTGACTAATCATTATAAGCTCTCACTCATTTTGAGGTTACTGCTGTTCTAATTGATGACCAAAAGGCATCTTAATGACCTATAATCTGTTAATTTACTGGAAGAGGCATAAACTTAGAGCCACACAGTTAACTTCTCATCACTGCCCACTTCTAACTAACAACAGCGACATATCAGTAGCTGTAACTCTAAAGTATGTTGCTCAACTGGAAGCTACTCTGACTTTAGGCTCACATACCAAAACGTCAAAAGTTGTCTGACAGCGCGAAGAAGAAAACAAGTTTTAAACTGTGCACAGTCTCATCATGAGCTAGGCTACATTTTAACAGGAGCCCAAAAGGCTACACGACACTGTGTTGTCTTAATATAACACAAGCTTACGACATTATAAAAACAGAACAACGTCTTCCTGTGGGCACCACAAAGATAGTATGGAAACTGTTTCCTCAAATCTGTGTACAACAACAGAAGGCAAGAACGCATACAATCCAAACCATGCCCCAAAAAGTGTGGTCAACTTTAACGAGCAACTTACCAGCTCTCTTCCTCCCTTTCCCTCGAGTTGCCCCTTCTGCCCACCAAGCTGTTGCTGCACAAACTTAAGCGTAATTTCATCTAACTGGACAAAAAGTCGATGGTTTTGCCCGCAAGGCGCCTCACAGTTTTGGTTAACTTCATAAGAGATGAGTCTAAAAACTTCTTCTTTCCTCTCTCCCTCTCCTTCCCTTCCTCCTCCCCCTCCTCAGCCACGACAGAAGCCACTTCCGCGAACAAATGGCAACGTCATCTGGCTGCGGATCCTGTGTGTGTGTTTGTGTGTGCGCGCGTCTCTGTGTGTGCGTCTGTTTGTGCGCGCGCGTGTTGCACCTGGCCCATTCAGAGCAGATTGCGCAAAAGCAAAAGTTCCAGCAAGCCAAAAGCATTAACAGTAAGTAGCCTTAAATAAATACCACATGTGAGCGTGTTTTTAAGGCAAGAAAGACAATCACTACTGTATTATCATCACCTTAAAACCAATTCGATTTTATCTTCTATAGAAGCCCTGTAGTTCCTGTTGTTGGTTGTATGTGGGGCATTTGGGTTATTATTGTGTTAATACCATGGAAATGTAGGATTGCAAATACTGGAGTATTTGTAAAGCATTCTATACATTATTCATGTTTTAGATGCTCTAATATTAGGAACCTGGTATTGTTTATGCAGGCTAACTGTGACACTGTTAGGGCTTACCGGGACACTTAAACAGGAAGGTGCATCATCAACGGTATTAGTCACAACTTTTCTTTTTTTAAAAATAAGGTTGTGTGAAATAGGCTTATCTCTACACCATCGAGGTCTATCTCAATATAGGCATTCAGCAGGAAAAAAAGAACAACGTTGCAGGAATAATAGAAGTAAACATTCTCACGCTAAAAAAAGAGAGAGATAGCCAAAATTGTAAATGCAGAATTAGGAAACAAAGGCTGTCATTAATAATCATTTTATCATAAAGTTGTCTCAAATCTGACTTATTATGTAATTACTTTAACTTATTGTGCATAAGTTTAATCATATTTTAATATTTAACCAATAATTTAATTAATTATTTATTGTGCCTAGATCGTTTACAGATTTTTTAGACTGTTGTATTTTCTTTCTATTGCTATTTTAACCTGGATCTGAGTCACTAATTTCGTTTCTTTTATGTTCTATTTACCATGCTATAGACTGACATCAAAAGCAGCTTGAACTTTATTTTATCTTTCCTAAATGTCCCTAGTTGTTTCCCTTTCCTTCAGAAAAAGCGCCATTATATTCTCATTTTTACAGGCCTATTTGCAATACCTAAAACAAAACTAAAATAACCACTAAAAACATTTTTAATATATTGGAAAATATATTTTACAATTTAATGTTTCGACAGCTTAATATTGTACAATTGCTTAAAGTGCTTTCTGCAGTAGTGGCCAAATGCAGGGTAAACAAATGCAGGGTCTGTTGACATAACTAATATCACCCTCAGAGCTTCACCACTTTCCATAATTTAATATTAAACATTAAGTAACTTAGGCTAACGGTATTTTCTCAAGCAGACAAAATATTGTGTAAAATAAGCCATTCACATCTCATTTGTTTCGTGCGCCACTCATAAAATGAAAAAAATGAAAACTAATAATCATTGGGTCAATCGGTTGTTGACTCCTCCAGCCAGCAGGGGCAGACGATATACAGTTATCTCAGTATCACTTTTAAATTGAGAATAAAAGAAGCGGTGTCTTGGCAGCTGAGGTTAGCATCATGCTATCCGAATGGTAATGGTGCTAACTTTACGTGCCAACTCGCGGACATACGACTTGTCGGTGCCATTCGTTTGGATACACATATCATTTTTACTTTGGACGAACGGCATATCTTGCTCGGCAACGTCTTTGCTGGTTCAAACCATTCAAACACAGTTACGTCTGCTACTTCCGTGTACATAAAAAGGCTGACAGTGAAGACCCACCCCTCGAAACCTGATTGACTCGGAAAACCTTTTCTTGTTCGTGATTGGACGGCTGACGACAGGTCTTTTGAGTGGCAGGTAGCTACTGACTGTTGGATACGTAACGAGGACATAAGCGGGTCAAGAGTAAGTTGCCTCGGGTTTGAAGAGTTTGGTCAGTTGAATATATAAAATACCCTGTTTTATGTGTGTCTTTAGTGTGTATGGTATCGGAGAGAAATCGGTAGTATGGACGGGACAGAAAGACACAATGCAAGTGTACTTCAGTGCTAATGCTTACACGTTGCTAGTGCACCAAACAATGTCTTTCGTTAGCTGAGTAAGTTAATGTTAACTGGCAAGGAGAGTGTCCACCAAATTAAACTGAGATTTGTCAGAATATCTGCCGCTTTGATTCATATTTATGATATAGAGTGATTTGATATAATAAGCGTCATTCTAAAAATTCTTGTCGGCAACGTTAAGTGCGGTCAATTGAGGATAGCAAAACGATTACTTAACAGTCATATCCTTAGGAAACACATAAAGACAAAGGATAAACAAAAGACAGCTCCGACCTTGATTAACAACAAGGGATTGTGTAAAGCACTGATATTGTCTGTGGGTTAACGTTGTTTCGTCTGAACGCTGTGTCAAAGAGACTTCATAATTTCTCCTCCAACCTCTTTCAACATGCACTATTCAACTTCAGCTCCAAGGGTTATAACCTGTCATATATCAAGAATCAATTGATAAGAAGTCATTGTTAGCTGAAGTGCTGTTTGACACAATGAATTCAGTTTTACCCTTTGTAATTTATATCTCTGAAGTTGCCCCTTCATGTGTCACTTTCAGAAAACTCTCTAGCAGGAGACGAGTTATGAAGGAGAAGAGGGCCTGAACTCAGAGGGGATACTCCATATGTGCTCTACATGTTTATGTAAGACTCAAAGGAACCTTTGCAGATCCTCATATTACTAGTAACCACAGAAACCATATAAAGTTAGGAAACACTAAGAAATATGTTTAAAATTAACCGCATTTTACCGTCTATCATGATAGAGTAACTATCTATTTGATTATTGATACATGAACAGATATTTGCACCTCACACATGTCCAAATTTACAACTGAAAACAGTTGTTCATGCAGGATGTGCAAATGTTTGTTTTGTTTGTTTTCTAGCCTTGCCTATCCCAAGCTGAGTAGAGCAGTGGTCCGTGTGAGGAGACTAGCGGCTCAGCTCTGTGAAGCAACCATGTCCACAAACCAACAGGGTTCCAGTCTATCCTCTGCAGCCAACAGGGATGCCCCCACTGCAGCCATTCTCATCATTGGAGATGAGATACTCAAGGTAGTTTTGTGTTGTCTTTTTTATATGACTTGTAAGCTCTGTCACCATGATTCACAACCTCCCACTGAGAATCCTTGAAACAGTTCTTGAACAAAGAAATCCTTTGTAGATTAAAAAAAAAAACGTTACTCTCTTCCAATAAATCTTCTCTCTTTCAAGTATGACTTGATGTATACATTCTAACATTCTAATTTGTCAGTATGCCTCAGCGTTCTAGAAACCCAAGGAAAAACCTATGAGAGATAGTTGATGTGGCAGCAGTGCTCGATTTTAAAATGACAAGTTTGCTGTAATTTTTTTTTTTTTGACTTGACATGATCATGATTTAAATATGAAGCCTTTGTTTTATTCCAATGCCATGTCTCCCCCTTAAAACATGCTCACTGTGAGTCATTGAAATTTCCTCAAGTAAGACCTTGGAGTCATTGTTTAGAACTTGAATGTAACATTCAGAGGATGGAGAAGCCAAATCAAAAGTGTCTCTTCTTGTCTTGTGTCTCCCAGGGTCACACAGTAGACACCAACAGTGCCTTTCTGGCACGAGCACTAAGGAAGCTTGGAGTGTCTGTGCAGCGCATCACAGTCATACCAGACAAACAGGAGGTCATTGCCAAAGAAGTGTCCCTCCTATCGCCTCAGTATACACACCTCATCACCTCAGGGGGCATAGGTCCCACTCATGACGATGTCACCTTTGAGAGCATCGCCATGGCATTCCAAGAGGAACTACATCCCCATCCTGAGCTCACTCAGCTGGTTGAGGAATTCTTTGGGAAGGTTGATAAGAACAGTGCTGCTATGAAGCTGGCCATGGTGCCCCGCTCAGCCAAACTTAACTATGGAACTGACCCTCAGTCTGGACAACCGCTTCGCTACCCACTGGTGAGTTAATGCAGGATGGAAGGAGATGAGCTGAGCTCTTCTATCAAGGTGCAGTTATTACGTTCTGTGAATTACGTTGTCATAAAACTCCAAGTTGGATCAAATTATACAAAAACTTTAAAGGATCATTACCCTCCACCTACTCCCTGACTCCCTGCACTCTTTGTTGGAATTGATGCTCCACGTATCTGCTGTGCTGTGTGTTACCTTCTCAGTAGTTTTTTTGGCCAAATAAAAGTTGTTTAGCTGACACAACTTTCGGGAGGATATTCACTCACAGTCACTTAATGTTCCGTCTGTTCCATCCTGTTCTTCTGGGGTTTATTTTAAAAGACTGATTGCAACATCAACTACTAACCAGACACTGCAGGAGTGAAAAGCAGCTTTTCACAGCAGACAGAGTAATTGCATTGAACGTTTGCAGAAAACTGCAGTGTTAGAAATAGACGTTTGCAAGTATTGGTGTTGCACCTTGGTAAAATTCAAACATTATATGTTGATATTTTCCTTAATAATGATTCTGAAGCAACAAAGTACTGTATAAATACCGGCTGAATATCTTTTGATTATATTTATATGCAACAGTTTCATGTAGAGATTATACACAACACACAAACATTTACTTACCTAGAATTGAAACTGGTCAGTCACAGTAATTAAAGGATGTAGCTGCAAAAATGTGTGCATTAACTCGATTTATTCATACAGTACACATTACACTGATGGTACCATAACATATTCTGGACATACTTCACAAGGGGCCATGCAATTCACTGACAAACAGAAATAATCAAATCAGTCTGAAAACAATTGACTACTCTGGTCAATTTAAGGAAAAAACATGTTTGTCAAGCAGCATTAAAAAACAGCCACTGACCTAAACATAAGCAATTGGCATATCAAATCGATCAATATGAGTTTGAAGAAATAAATAGAATTACAGTCTAACTGTTGTCTAAAAAGAAGGACAATGAGGCCACTTGCAAGATGTAAACTACCCTTAAACCCACTGTTGAAAATGTCGGTTGTTGTATCTGAAGCAAAAACACAAAAAAACTCTGACTTTTGGGTCCATTTAAGTTTTTTCAGTACATGATTTGTCCCCTTTCTTCCCCTAGGTCAGCGTGCATAATGTGTACATCTTTCCTGGGATTCCATCTCTGCTGGAAAGAGCCTTCAATGGGCTGGAGCACCTCTTTGCTGGTTCTGGGACCACTTTTCATTCTCGTGAGGTAACACCATGACATTCATCAAAAACATGCATTAAAAGACTGTGTTTTAGCAGCATGAGTGAGCTAACTAAAGATCTTTGTGTCAGGTGTTCGTGGATGCAGATGAAGCAGAGATCGCTCCTGTGCTGACCAAACTACAGGCTGTTTGGGGCCGGAAGGTGGCACTTGGCTCCTACCCTGACTGGTTGAGCAACTATCACCGAGTTAAGCTGGTCCTGGACTCGGATAGCCAGGAGGAGGTGGACAAAGCCAGGGCACAGCTGCTAGATGAGCTGCCCAAGGGTAGCGTTGTGCCCTTAGTGACTGACCCAGTGTCCATCGCCACGGCTGAGGTGTACACACTGGCCAACAGTGGTAAGAACCACCGAGGGTGGTGGAAAATGATAGTAACACTATGTCAGCTTAGCATAAAATGAATATTGCAGAGAACTTCCCTTTACACAGGCATTGAGACCAATAAAGGAAGCAAAAAGATGAAAGTAATTATCGCCATAAAATCATAGTGAATTATTAAAAACAGTATTTAACTGTCGTGTGACTGAACAGAACAGAAACGAGCAACAATAAAAAGGACGAAGAAGAAGCGGATATTTTTACTCTTAATTTGACATTTGAACGAGGGATGATTTTTCTTATAACCAACAAAATGTAAGTACATTCGGTGTAAAACATCCTCTCACCATGGAATGTATTTTCCACAGGCACTCCTTTGGGTGATAAAGTTATGTCTGCGCTGAAAACGATAGAGACTGCACTCGATCACTATTCGACAGAGGAAGTCTGCGTCGGCTTCAATGGGGGTAAAGACTGCACGGCACTGCTGCATCTCTACTACGCAGGACTGAAACGGTAACAGTAGGGGAGAAGACAAGATGAGACAATTAAAACATTTTGGAGCTGGAATGATTTAATCAGGACAAAACAAATGACCTGAGAGAGAGAAGATGAAAGGGAGAGTCCAAATTAAAAGCATAATGACACCACTTCTGCACAGTGGGGTATCACAGTGAGAACTGAGGGAGAAAATGAGTTCAGGAGCAAATGCAGAAAAATCTTGGACCAGACAGACTACTGTTTGGACTTTTCTTGACCTGAATTGGACAGTGAGAGATGGTGATGAACAGGATTTCATTTATTTCTATTTTTTTGTGTCCCGCTTTTCTCTCTTTGTCTCTTTCCTGCAACTCTCAGGCGGTATCCAGACAGTAAAGACAAAGTGAAAGCTCTGTATATTCGTATTGTCTCTCCGTTCCCAGAAATGGAGCGATTCCTTCAGGACACGATAAAAAGGTGAACCACCAGTCTACTCGTTTGCATAATGTCAATAAGCACATTTCCTCTCATTGTTTATTCCATTAATTAAGCGTTTCCTGTTAAAAGTCTCCCAGTCCTCTTGTGTTACAGTTGAAAATCTCATTATGTGGCCACCTGTCTCCCATAGATATGACCTGGAGCTGTTCTCTGTGGAGGGCAGTATACGGCAGGCGCTGAGCGAGGTGCAGGAGAGAAAGCCTGAGCTGAAAGCAGTGCTGATGGGGACCAGGAGGAGTGACCCCTACTCACACACACTCACCCCAATGTGTCCCACCGACCCCGGCTGGCCTGACTATATGAGAGTCAACCCGATACTGGTGAGACACACACACACACAAATACATAAATACAGTGTTTATTGATGTCTCAGTATGTCTTTTTTAATTGTTATTTTTCTGTTTTTGGGGATACAAAGTGCAAATGCACATCATTAAAGTATTATAATTGAACTTAACATGGTTTGTGCAAAGTCTTGAAAAATGCTTAGTTTTCTGTTTAATTTTAATATACTTCTTAAAAAATACTAAAATTTCAACATGATCTGCTCTTTCAAAATCAGTTTTTCAGAAATTAAAGTGACACGACCCTACAATCCAGTGTCTCTCTTAGTTTCAAAACAAGCAAGAATTAAAGAATCCTGATTAAAACTTAGAATTAAAGTTAGCATGATCAGCCGTAAACACTGTGATAATATACATCAATTGCTGTTATTACAAAGGAATTAAGTAAACTTTATCTTTTGCTACTATACTATAATAATAATTTAGATGTGATGATACAGACTTAAAAAGTCTGAATTTTTTTTATTTCGATACTCTTGAAAGTCCAAATTTTTGCTTTTAAAAAGCTGAACAAACCCTGATTAAAAGTAACAACCTTAAAATTAATGACCAAATTATTCCTGACAAATAGAATTAATGTTACTCAAACACAAGAAAACTTAAGTACAATTTTGACGTCCGGCACACCTGCAGATATTAATTATAGAAAGAAGAACCAAGCAGTCCTTTTGTTTCCCTGCATTTTTAAAGTCACAGTGTGTGTAGTGCTTTGGGAGAAACTGCTTTTTTAAGGGACGTACACTGCACTGGCCCCTTGTTACACCTAATGTTATTTGTCATCTTGACTCGTGTTTCAGAATACATATCTCACATCAGGAGTGTGAACTAAATGTTAAAAACACCTGCACAGTTTAATGCACATCAACAGCCCTGTGATGTAACACAGCATTTGAGAAGCTTTAAACAATGTTATGAATATTTTGTACCCAAGATTTTGCCCCTGTCACACAGATAGTAGGCACATCTGCACAACATAATAATTTCTTAAATTATCTCAAGACAAATAAGTGATGTGAGTCATAGCTTTGTGAACAATTTTGAGCAAATGTGTAAGCCTCACGTACTGAAATTTACTGTGCTGGTTTTAAGGACATGGTCCATCTTTTTTATGATGTTGTTGCTGTTTCGTCTGTTTAATGTCTTCCTACACTGTACAGGACTGGACGTATCATGACATCTGGTCGTTCTTAAGGACGTTATATGTGCCATACTGCATTCTCTATGATAAAGGGTAAGAACACTTGTAGTCTTTTGCACCGTCTGCATCTTCCACAAATTCAGGTTTTTATAGCATCAGAGCTGAAGTGCCAAATCCTTGGTCTGAAAGTTGTCTGTCCACCTGCAGGTACACATCTCTGGGTAGCATGGACAACACCTGTCGAAACACGGCCCTGCAGGTGGTGGATGAGAGAGGGGTGACGAGATACAGACCAGCCTACCTCCTGGAGAACGAAGAAGAGGAGCGAAACTCCCGCGCCTGATGATGTTCTCACTCCTTGCTTCGTCACCTGTTGCTAATTTACAGATCTCAGATCATCTGCCCTTACGCACATGTAGCTCTGTAAAAAAAAAAAAACATAACAAAGATATTTTATCAGGTCTTTTTGTGAATGTTTGCGGAGCATCTCCAAAATGAGATTGTGAAGGAAGTCTCTGCGTGTGTGCTTTTTGTTTATACATGTGAGTCTCAGTCTGAAGTAATGGCTCTCTGTGCTGCTGAATAAAACATCAATCTGTGTCATCTTTTTTCCATTGTCATGATACTATTTTAGGGAGTCCTGCGTGCAGAAAATAGTGTGTGCCCGGCTCTCAATATTGCTCTTGATTTATCTTATTCATGAATCCATTTGTCTTGTTTCTAAACGCAATAAGAACAATCTGGCCAGAAAGACAGCCTCTATCAAAATTGCATCAGTAAATAATATGAAACGGTTTTCTGCCAAGGTGAGAAAATCAGCTTTTAGAAACTGAGTGTGTTGCAGCACAGACGAACCACTGAAGGTCGACCAGCAGGCTCGTATTGATTCATCCGTGTCTCACACTTAATATCCATAATTGCAGACTGCAGCGTGTTTCGCTGAGCATCTCTCCGGTGGAAAAACCTCTGATGTTGTAGTTCTCTTCGCGCACCTCACGGGCGCGTTGTTCTCACTTTTTTTCCATTTAGCACCCATGATTACAGAAAAAAATTACCTCCTCTGTTTCCAGACATGATTGAATCCAGGCTCATCGATCCGATCTCTCTCTCTCTCTCTCTCTCTCCTCGCCTGTAGATTAGTCAACGCCGCGCAGCGAGGATCGATACGGGCCGATCTAATAAAGCGGGTCGCTTACGAGGCCACCACGGGGTTGCACTCACTGTTACAGCAGCAATTACAACCTCCAACCCGCCCCCCCCCCCTCCCCCCATACCCCCTAACTTAGCGGCCGGGCTCCACGGCTTGCTTGATTTATTAATAATAACAGTAATAAAAGAGGCAATGAACAGAGGCTTCATAATCACAGCAGAAATGTAATGGTGTGTGCTTTTGTGGTGCGATTAAAACACCGGGACGTTGTCTGGAATGATGATATTTGTGTGAAAGAAAAATTACATTATAGACTCACAATGTGTCTTGAGGCCGACTCCCTTTATGTGACTTAAACTTTGCCCTACTTGCAGGTTATATAAGTAGGACTATAAAAATGAAATGATTCGTTTTTTGGATGGTTGATTAAGTAATGAAATGTAGTTTATTAACTGATTAACTTGATTGTAACCTTTGTGTTGCTCAGGGCCTTCAAGTTGTCCGAAAATACAGCTGTGATTTAACTTAATTGTTGTACCCACAGCATTTTTCAGTATGCTCATAATGTGACTTTTATGGTGCATTTAAGTGTTTCTTCAATAGGCCTTTCACTTGCAGTAAATTTGCTCACTGGAAAGTTACTTAATAACTTGGATAGGCAGAGTACACAAGTGCAGCTTTGTGGTACCTGTATTAATGTGACTTTATACTACACTACACTTCAAAGAGAGATATTGTACTTGTCTACTACTATTTATCTGGCTGCTATTCTTATCAGTTTCTTTTTTTCCTCAAGAAGAGCACATAATAAGCTTTTAGGGTTAAAACAATGTTTTATCAATTCACTGCTTCAAATTGCAGATAAGATGTTGGCAGTTCCACTGATTTCCTCCCCCAAAACTGCATATTGTTACTTTAAATTACCTTTGAAGACAGATGTATTATCATGCATTAGTTTCTTTAAAAAAAGCTAAATCAAGGGAAAAAATCTTTAAAACATAGACTGATCTTGTAGCAAAGCTCAAGTTTTTAGTTAAACAAAACTCCTTTGTAAGGAACTGATTTAATTTGGGATTTTTTTTTACATTAACACTGCAAAGCATTTGAAACCAGCTCCCCCTAAACAGTAAAATGGAGTAAAAGATCAGAATACTTTTTCTAGCACTGCATTTGTTCGCACCACAGGCAAATCAGTGATGCTAAATAGATTTTGACATTTGTATGTTAAAAGCCTTGTACCTTTGTCCTTCTGTTCCATTGTCTCCAACAGTTTCATCCTCATCCTCTTTCAGCTGTCACTCCATCCCTCCTGCTCGCCTGTTTCATCCTTCACATCTGCTTTAGCTTCACTGCTGTATCCAGCTTTACTGTAGTCATTTACAGTATTTCCTTTCTCACTGTCTTCCCTAGTATTATAACTCTGTTTTTATCTCTTTCTTATGAATTTCTAGATGATGTTTTGATTTTTGACCTGGAAACAGAGTCAGAAAACGGGTCTTTGTAGACATTTTATGACAATATGAGTATTGACTAGGGGCCTAAAAGCATCTGGACTAAAATACTTTTTTTTTCTTTTTGTGGTCCTCAACTGAATATTTATGAATATCTCGTTTTTTAATTTCACACTGCTGTGCTTTTGAAACAGGATCTGTTTGAAATCTATAAAACTGCTAACAAAACACTCTTGAAATTCTGATCCAGCAACTTTTTTAGTCATTTGAGACAAAGTGGAACAAGCAGAAATTAAAAAAGTGGCAATTTTTCCCCCCCCTCCTGTGCATATTTAAGCTTAGTTGGTCCTCCAAAGACAGATTGTAGATCAGCTGGTGGTAGTACGATCACAGTTGCCACTGAAGGTGATTTGAGGATAAGAGGATGATCAGAGTTACCTCCTCTGTATAAGGTCCATCGCTTCTTGTTTCTCTGCTGATAGACTCCAGTGTTTCTCTCCAAACGTCCCAGGTGGGACTCTTAGGTGTAACAGAAACCACAGCTAACGGTGTGTGTGAAATGGACCCAGCGTGACTTAAGATCACTTGGTGTGACAAGCTTTGATATCTGAGTGAACTATCCGTTTCAGATGCGAGCCTGCCTCGGTGGCTGTGATGCGTTTCTCAAAAGGAATATGTTCCTAATCCAATTCCTAAGCAGGTCCTGCAGTGTAAAACGAGACTTGAAGCAGCATGAGACAGCAATTCAGGCGATATCCTAGGAGGGATGCTTAACACAGAGGATGAATAGACACTCCGTTGTCAAAAAGCATCAGGAGAGAAGGGAGACCTTTGAGTCTATGCAAATTACCAACCCATCTGCATGTAAAGCCAATCGACCAGAACACGGGAAATAGGATGTTCAGTATCAAAGTGTCGCACATTAAAAGTGGATGAAAGTAAGAGAGAAAGAAAGGAAGGGAAAAAGTGGGAGGGAGAGTGAGGAAGGAGGCTGCTTTGCTTGCTGTCATGTGAAGTGTGACTGACTTTGCTCATTTGTGTCTGGTTTTGGTGCGTTCAAATAAAAGCTAGTCTCATAATCCTAAGTTTGTCACAGCTCGCAGTCCGGTACACACAACCAAGACCCCCTGCTTGTAGCCGCACACATGGGATGCATTCAGAAACGCCTTTCACGCAGCGGGCTCGCTTTAATATAAAGGGGCCAGGCTCTGTGAAGCTTCAGCCGGCATACTGAAAACTGATGAGAAAAAAAAATCAGCTCTGCTCAACCCAACTGGAGCTCATTTGCACTCAACAGCCATAACTTAAACATGGTACAGGGTGTTAGAAAGATGAGAGATGTTTAACGCTAGGAAGGCCCCGCCAATGTCAACTGATTTCTGTTTTTAAAGATTAGGAATGGATTTTAAGCATTCAGAAAGTCCTGTTATGACTTTTCTGAGGCCAATTTTACACATGAATCAATGTAAAATATCCAAAATCAGGCATGGAAGTGATATTTATGTTTACTTCTTTCAGATGACATCTTCTTCATATTTAAAGTGAGCACTTGCAATGTTTTTCAGAGTGTCCTTGACTTGCTCTTATGTATGAAAATTGAAGTTAATGGGAATGAATGAGAACACATGGATTAAAAAAAAAGCACCTTCGTTGATATATCCTTTAAGTCTTGCTTTGGCTTAACACCTAAATGGCTGATGTGTGTTTTTTCCTCTTTTGTCTCATTTTTTTGTGTGACACACTGGAAGTGCTGCCTTGTGAGCTTTGTGAGCATAAAGCACAAACAATGACACAGTTATTGGCTATCTGACATGTGTAAAGGATGGGAACAAGAGTGGGATGAGCAGACACAGACAGTTTAGACTTTATTTAGAACAAACTAACTCTGAAACTCACCCCATAGGAAAATATAATCCTCACCAGGAAATTAGAAATCACACGGCTTCATCAAGGCTGCAAAATTATTCAGTGAAACTCCTCCGAGGCTTTTACAACCCAAACTCTGACCTGAAAAACACTGAGCTACATGTGAAACCTGATTGTGAACCGAGTGTTTCTATGGTTCTAACAGAGTGCTGATTGTAACTGCAGCACTACATCAGTTCATATAAATGCACACTGTAAAAAAAGGTCTAAAAGGGTTTTCAAAACTGTCTGTGCTTTCATGTGGCATTCTCAGAACGAACGTGTCAATGCAAACATGTTATTACAACAGACTAATTCAGTCAAAATGATGTTCTTTGGTTTTAAGTGACATTTTGAATCTGCAATTTGAGAAATGATTTAAAATGATATAAAAATATAATTTTTTTTTGGGCTAGCCTTGGGCTGTGTGGCATTGCGTCATTATCACAGTCAATTTTTAAGCTAGTAATAAATTACTGACGTTTACTTAAAATATTTATAATTATCACAACAGTTTTGAAGCTCCAAGGTTAGTTTTACATCCCTCTTTTTAAAAGTATGCATGCATACAGATTCTCCATTATAAAAGGCAATATTTTCTTTAATCTGGTTTGCAGGGTGACTCCTAAATGCTCCTAAATGTGTTACTGGGAAAACAAGTGAAGTGAAACCCACCGGAATAAATAAGAAGGGATGTTCTTTTTATTCTGAAGAATCTACAGACATTTAAGTGGCGGGTCTGCTTGTTATAACCCACTTCACAGATTTAACATCTTAAGTCAGTTTTTTACTCTCCACTGCATGAGGGGTCAGATTGCCGCCCTGGGAGATATATACTGTATCTGATTATAAAGTGTTGAAAAAGTCGACGCAACACATGCAAGAGATGTCAAGGGATGTGTTGGAGACTTTGACATAGTCCTTGATGTTGAGAAAGTTAAGTGTCCTTTTTCAGGACAATATGGTGCTGCACACAAAGCTGAAATGTTACCTTGAGGTGTAAATAACACTCAGTGCTGCTCACAGACATGAAGGACTGATGGCGTCCAACAGAAAAAAATATATTTTTCCTCCTCACAAAGCTTCTGCTTTAATATGCCGAAAGATGTGATGTTTTACATCCAGATTTGTGACACTGAGGGTACAAACTGTGATTCGGTCCCATTCACTGACACAAAAAAAGGTTTTTGGAGGTGATTAAATGTGGGTGGTTATGGGCAGGAATGACAAATATTTGATTAGTGAGCTGAAAAGATCAGTGGATCTTATGTTTTGTTTTTTTTGTATAACTGGCTTTGCAATTCAAGAGCCTTTATAGCCCAGTGAAAGCAGACAATAGTCAAAGCAAAAATGATTAAATAAATAACCCTTTTATTGATGAAAAAAGCACGGTGTTGTAGTAAGATTAAGATCTCTATAATAAAATATTTAAACATTTCTCATATGTGCATATTTCAAATTTTTGTGGCATTGTCCTTTGTTCGGATGAAGTGCTTATTATGAAGGCGATGACTTTAACTAAAGGAATTCAAAATGTTGAAGCAAGAATTTTTCTCAATGACCTCATGATCTTGAGGCTTTTGTTTCACAAAGTGTTCCGTGGGACACTTCCTGCAGCAGGGTGCCCTCTCACCTCCCCTCACCTCAGTTCACCTTGATTCTGAAGTATGTGAAATACACACTGGTCAGGATTCACAACAAGAATGTCGCCAATGATCGAGGTGTTGATTACACGCTGGGAGACTCTTAACTGTGAAAAACACCCCTCCGAAAGTCAAGGGAAGGCTTGAAAAACGTGTGTGTGGGACTTCTGCTCTCTGCTGAACACTCAATAGAGAGGAATTACATGAATGAACCGACATTACAATACTTCCACTTGCTTTTATATAGCTGAAATATACAATATCTTTGCATTTATCTCAGCCAATCTAATTTTAGATTAAAATGAATTCACATTTTTAATTATATTTTGCATAACTCTGAAAAGAAAGATCCTGATAATATCACTCTTTGGCAACTCTTAAATTTTGGCTCAAATTTTACCATCTTATGCAATGAAAGAATCTTTTTTCCTTCATATTGTGTTTGCATTTTAGCTTGATATTGTGTTAACTCATTTGCAGTGTTCGACAGGTAGATTTTTCTGTTTGTACTGTGTTTTTGTTGTGTTTGGTTGTAGCAATGTTCCTGTTGCCCTCACAGTCAGGTTGCTCTGGAAAGAAAAAAAAGATTTTAATCCCAAGGAGGCTTCTACTTGGTTAAATAAAGGTTACATACACATATATATAAACTTGCGATTGTCTTTAGTTAAGTAATTACAACATAACCCTATGAACATTGTTGGTACTATAAATAGTCAGAGTTTTGTTTTTCGGAAGATGAAATCAACACGGCATCCCGAGCCTGAAATATTCAGCTGACATCCAATTAGATAAAGGCCAACCAGTGGCAACGGAGCCTGCTCTGTTGAAATTTGATACAGTATAATTAAAGTGTCATGGAAAATGAGAGCTGCAACATGGATATGCAATAAGGATTTCTTTTTTGTCAGACTGATAGTTAAAAGCTAAATTTGTTCTCCAAGAAATTGTTTAT
>JAPZDY010000025.1:13383996-13395325 GCA_029783645.1 Ctenochaetus hawaiiensis
ACAATATCACACTATTACATAAAAGCTTTGGTATGGGCATGCTTTTTTCTGGAATAAACAGCCATACAGTTTTTTTTCACGCAGCAAAAATGGAAATGGACACAAGCTCGGTTTACTGCTGCTGCTTTTTAAGTCCTTTCCCTTTATACACCGCTCTCAGAGTTTCCCCCTCTTTCCGCTGATTTCAGTGTGCTTACTTCATCTTTCACAATGGAAAAAAGAATGAAAACACAGGCTTTGGAAATTTCTACGTGAAGGTCAAAATCAAAGACAGTCCATAACATGCCTCAACAGTGACAAACATGTCATCAGAAGAGATCATAAACCATGAAATAGGAGCATTAGCCCTATATATTATCCAGGAAATTGCCTTCTGGCCTCACAAGAGACTCTACATTAAAGCCAACATATATAAAAATGCATTTACAGCTTATTTGGATGTACACCTCTGTATTTAAGGCACAAAACAAAATCTCTCCGCCTTTTCTACTTTAGTTTTGTGTTTACTAAAAATAAACACAATTACTGCTTAAGGTCAATGTATTAGCAATGATGCTTCACTGTCTATTAATACCACGACTCTATTGGGTATCTGTGTCTTATCAGACTTTGGCTGCTTATAGATAAACACTCAGCTCAATATTCCACAAGGTTACTCACATTACAGTGGCCTCTTACACCACAAGGTCATTTTAAGTCCCTGAAGTCTCCTTATCTCCACACTCCTGTGTATTTCACTGGATGTGTAATGAGTGCGTGTTCTGCAAATAAAGCTGTGTGTGTTGTCACAGATGCCGGCGGTTACATATAATATCAATACTTTCCGAAGTCAAACACATGATCGACAAACAGCGTTTAAATGCAATCATATTTATTTTGTTGTCTTGCCACGTAAAAAAAGGCTCAGATTGCAGTTGGGCTCTTCACAGAAGAAGCGACTTTCTTCACGAAAATGTGAAAGCAGAACTCGTTTCACACACACACAAACACACACATACAAACAAAAAGATAAAAAAAAAAAAACTAGTTTACATGATTGTGAAATTCTACAATGAAATTAATTATAAACATTTTCAAAAGAATTTAGGTAAACAAAACAGAAAACCAAAATGGCACGACTGGAGTGATTTTCAACATGACACCTGAATACGTAGAGGAAAAATATATTAAGTGCTAACAATGTAGTTTTTTTAAGGTAAAAGAAAATTTGTAATTAATATATAGATTTTCTCAAGTCACTCAAATATTGTGGTGAAACAATTATACAACTTTGTGAATATATAAAGTTTACTTAATTTCGATGAAAAATAATTGCCTCAATTATCCTCAATTTTAATTTCAGTAAAAAAAAAACAGGAAAATAAATGAACTGATAATTCATTATGATTGTTGTCTTAATTGATAACAGTCACTTTAATATCACTTTGAATAATATCTTTAGAATAAGGCCAAAAAATTAATTTTATCCCACCATTAAATCAATTAACTATTGAAACTACATTGTAGCAAAGCATATCGAAAATATACCTGTAAACATACATATATAACCAGAGTATAAATCTTTGTTTGTTTTATGCAAAAAAGTATTTGTTGTCAGACTTGCACATAAATATCAGATATCAGATCTAAAACATTGAATTGTGACGTTAATATATTTCATTTTGCACAATATATTAACTGTACAGAAAAACTTAAAACCAAGGAACCTGCACGAAAACAAGAACAAAACTAAACAAACAAAAAATTAACAAAGAGCTTGTGTGTATCTGCACATATGGCTGGTCAACAGGAGCATCAACCAGTCGGCCTCCTCAGTGGTCCGCAGTGTGTACAGTGGAATGAGACGAGCTGATGCTCTCCATTTACCCAGAAACCCCTTAGTTCTGTGTATTACTCTGAGGCAGAGAGGGATGTGAGCATGCAGAACAACAGGGGTCCAATCAGAGAGGAAAAACTCTGTCCAAAGTCTCATTGTGACCATACAGCACCAATATCTAGTGTCCAGCTTCTGAGTTCATGGCCAACCCAGTCCATTCCAGTTAAACCAGTTTGGTCCCAGTAGGGGGCGCAGCAGCCCTGCTTGTCTATTCCAAAATATTCCTCATTTCCGTTAAAATGCCAAAATCTAATTAGTCACAAAACTTGAACACATTTATCTATCTCAGATACAAATAAGAAAGCTTAAGATACGCCAATCCTGTCTGTCTGCCATGTAAGGAAATGAAAAGCCAGCAGCTCACTGACTGACATCCACCTTCAGCCGCTCAGCACAGTAGTATGTGTTTATTTGGCCACTTTTTAACTGGAGGCAGGTCCTCAAAAAGAAGGAAATCCAACACAATATGTAGAAAATGAGAAACAGAAATGAGAAAGAAAGAAAATTTTTGTCCTGACAGACTCATTGTTCTCGTGGCATCAGAGTGGGATGAGACTCTTTTGACAAGCTGTGTGTGTGTGTGATATACTGCGCTGCTGCTTACACAACAGTAGTAGTGGGAAGAGGAAAATCACAAGAAATGAATCACTGTGATTCAGTGTGTCGGTCCCTGAGTCACTGTGGCCCTGTGCTGCGGAAAACACTCCATTTTTTTTTTTTTATGGAATTTCACAGGTAAACATCAAAATAGTAATATTTGTCAGTTGCAATAGCTTAGCGGAGACTGCACCGTGTCATTCACTGTCTGAGCGTAGAATGCATTGTGTACTTGAACATCTGAGTAATATCCTCCGATCTAACGGAGAAAGGGTGAGAGGTCAGCCGCCAGGAGGGACGAGGAAGTCAGGTGGTCAGAAGGACGAGGACGAAGGAGAGGATGAGGAGGAGCGGAGGTGAGGCCGTCCTTAGTGAGCAAACACTACCTCCACGTGCAGTTTCTAAAAAAAAGAGAGGAAACTGTTTTATCGAACTATTATGTATAAAATTTGCAATATGACCAAAAGTATGTGGACACAATTATTTGGACACAGTTTTTCATGGGACTCAACGTTGGGCTCAGCATCTTTATTCCAAATTCTGAAAATCTTTATTTAAAAGAATGTAATGGTATTAAAGACAACAGTTTGCCTGCAAGATTCTGTTTCTCCTAGTTTTTAGAAGGTCCTTAGTTTCTGTGTGTGGTTAGGGAAGAACTTGACTGGCCAAAACACAGCCCTGACCTCAACCCCAGTTGCCCCTTTAGGAAGGACAGAAACACTGACATGTAAGCTAGGCCTCTTCAGCCTGTATCACCAGTGTATTTGTGACTAAAGAGAAAAAAAATCCCTAAAGCCAGGTTTCAGAATCTGGTAGAAAAACTTCCCAGAAGAATGAAGACTGTAATATAAACACATTTATGTCCATTGTTTTAGAACCAGATCACATATCGGCGTAACGTTTGAATGTCAATGTATTTTTGGCCGTGAAGAGCATTTCTCAATTGGCTAATTACTTTTTAATTAAACTTTGTTTTATGCATGTTTTCATACAAAGATAATGTTTAATTTTCATGCTCTTTTAGGCGGCTGATTCATGCAAACATAAATAACATTTGTACTTGAACTAGAGAAGCTACAGACAAACAAAAAAAATGACATATGCAACCACACAGATGCATCATGAAGATGCAAAAGCTAAGAATAAATAGGGATAAAAATGCTGCATCTCACCTTGTTTTTGTTTTGAACCCTCTGATGCTGTAAAAAGAGAGAGGAGGGGAGATTAAAATAAAGTTGAAGCAAAGAAACAAGATGCTGATTAGTCATTTTTTAAGGCTTAACTTTCTCAATAGAGCTGCTGCTTTGTGGAACACAAAAAGCAAGAAACAGACAAATGACCAGGGGAACGTATTTACCATTACTCAAAGCCTAACGCCATGAAAAATGAGTACTGACTGGCTGTGCAACCCTAAAAAATGTCCCCTATGCAAATTCTCTTAAAGGTCGGATAAAAAAAGAGCTTGAGAAGCACGGCAACAGGAAAAGATAGTGTTATGTAAATGAGGAGCAGTAAGAATGATCAAGATTATACATAGGGGATACAGGAAATGGAAAAGAAGGGGCGAAAAAACCCAAGAAAATTCAAAATGACAGAGCGAAACCAAGAAGTGGACAGAAGATGAAAGAAGGAGCGGTGGAGACTCGAGTGAGAAAGTACGGTGGAAAAAAAGAAGGTTGGAAAGATTGAAACAAGGTCAGACAGAGAGAAAAGGGAGGGAGAGAAAGAGACGGGATAGGGGGCTGTTTGTGTCTGGGCGTCACTTTCTCAGCAGGGGGCGGACTAAAAGGAAATAATGGAGGGAAGGATGGAGGGATGGCGAGGATGGAGGGATGGGGAGGGGATGGGAGAGCTGGTCAAGAGAAGAGGAGGAAAAAAAATACAGGTAGTCAGACTAAAAAGCGGAAACGGTTAAAAACTCCTTTGCTTTAAGGAAGCGCCATGTAACGGCGGTGAGAGGGAGGACAGAGGGGTCAGAAAACAGGGATGAGGCTGCACAATTGCAGCTGTTATTAAATCGATCTACGGCCTTGAACCCACCTGACACTGCAACCCTAAAGGCTCTCTCTCACACACACACACACACACACACACACACACACACAAAGACAAAGTGCGTATTGATGTCTTCAGGAAAACTACCACCTATCCTCATCCCACAGCGATTGACTGAGATTATGAGAGAGGAAATGGGACACTCAGAGCTCATCTGTTGTAGAGTCACACAGAGGGAGAAAGGATTTATTAAATGAGGGCTTAGAGGAGAAACACTGTTTGTCTGTAAGATCCATCTTGTACCTACAGGTCTCTGCAGCAACATGTCACTCTGACAGACATGAGCCCCTAAATTACTCCCGGCTTCTGTACAACTAACGACCATCTAGGGGTTAACGAAGCATTAAATAGCATGCTGGGCCCTGGCCTCTCACCGTGCCGCTGTGTGTGCTTATGTGTGTCTGTGTGGCTGAAACTGTGAGTGTTTGCTGGACAAATCAAAGCAAACAGAGAAGAATAATACCCAAACATTTCCTGCTTTTAAAAAGTAATGCCGCACTTTTGCTTAACAAAACAAAATTAAAATTTTGTTAAATTTTGATTATAAAAATGTTGCGTTTCTAGTATCAAACCCATGTTTTGATGCAGTTTAATGACCAAAAAAATATGTGTTAATTAGCTGCTCCTTTAAGATTAAAATTATGGTGTTAAAACAGAGGCAAAAATAATACAGGATTTTATCTAAAAGCACTATAATTCAATTAACAACACTTAGAAATTAATAAAATATAAAGAGAAAAAACAGTTTTACCACAAATTTTTCCCCGACTTCAGCACGTTTTTGTTTTAGTGGAAATTTTCGATGCAGCAAAGGTTATTAAAAAAGACTTTTCTAGTGACAAGTATGAATATATTTTTAATCAGACTTCTAATTTACTTTGGTAAAAGAAAAACACTTTGCTCGACGGTATCGGTTAATGTGTGTGTGTGTACGTGCAACGCCACGCCGCTTGTCGAAAAACTAAAATGCCAAATGCCTCGTGTTTACCCGGCTGTGTGTGATATGTGTGTTTTGATCTGGCTATAATCGCATCATCTGTGTGAGAGCTGAACACTTAGGACACTTGTTTGTGTCAACATCATAATTTTGGTCATGGTGAGCTCCACCACAAAATGGCGTCCGCGGTGGTGTGACTGCAAGAGACGTCTCTGCACTGCAGTCAGAAAGATGCTGCTTGTGTAACTGTACGTGCACAACCATGGCTAAATGTGTGCGTGTGTGCGTGTGTGCACGTCCCTGTATGTGTGTGTGCGTGTCTCCAGTCGGCAGAACGCCCCACTGCAGAGACAGACACTGTTCCACCATCCCACCTCTCCTCTCATGCCGCCATTTTACACATGCAGGAGCTAATGCTAACCAACCCTGGCTGGTAGCACTTTCAAAAAATCAAAACAAAAACAGCGAAAAGGGCAAAAAAAACAGCGAGCGAAAAAACGCACATCGACGAGGGCGGCTAAAGTCAAATTCTGATTGTCGAGTTCGGGATCCGAGACAGCTCGGTTTGGTCAAAGGCGGTGTGTGTGTATGCCTGTGTTTCGAGTTTTGTCCTTGTGTGTATCGAGTTCAGAGGGTACAAAGGTATTTGAGAGAGAGTGGAGGGGGTAAAGGAGAGCAGCGATGTAAGAAATTTCCCCCTCCAAAAAAAAAAATGTCAGGAAAAAAAAGAGAGAAAGAAACTGGGGAAAATGGTGAAGCTCTGCAAACTGAAATGAATGCAATGGACTGCACACAGCGGGAGAACGACAGCAAAAAAAAGGGAAGAGAGACGGAGAGAGAAAGGGAATCAATTAGAGAGAGGAGGAAGTTGGTCTATAATGGTTTCTCACAGTAGGAGTGCTGAAAAAGAGAAAGGTGGAGAGGCAGAGCGACAAGAGGAACAGGCGGGATAAACACAACAGGAGGAGTTTTAGGGAGAAGTTGCTGCAAAAAAGAAAAAAAAAAAGGTAAGTATGGAGCGAGAGGCGAAGCGAGCTGGCGAAAGATGCAATAGAGGGCTGCAGGGCGCCCGAGATTTCACATGACACCAGTGTGCTGATGCCGATTCAGAGCCTTGTTTTCTGATGCAACACAGGCTCAAGCACCTTTCAGCAAAAGCTCGTGCTCTGGCGGGGCTCGTGACAGCGCTGTGTTCAAATAAACATCACATCACTGTGCCGAAGAAACATAACCAGAGCCAAAAAAAAAACCAAAACATGCTTTACGGTGCTCCAAAACAACAACCAGGATGGGGAAACGAGCAACATCAGAGAGAGATACACACACACACATACACACACGCACTGGGAGGATGTCATTAGCAGCTTCCTGCGTCACTGAATCTGTCCTGCTCGGTTTGTTGTGTTCTTGGGTTAAATTAAGGCGATAAACACACACATTCACACACTGGAGGGGAGACCAAGGGACCAGTGAGGGGCAGCTGACCTTGGAGCAATGACAGCGTACCTGACGGACCCTCTAACTGTCACCACTCTGTCCTTCGGACCAGTGTGCATGTGTGTGCATGTGTGTGCGTGCTGATAATTAATTCAAACACCCACAACAGGGCATCCCCACATGGAACTGCCTTTTAATCAAATGGGCCGCTCTCTGCAAGAAAAACAAAAGTTTTGAGGGGAGAACAAGGGAGGTGGCTGCAGAGTTTGAAGTTTAGATAAGAGAAGAGATGTAGCTGAAGGACAGGAGGCTGTCATCACCGAGGGCCACACACACACACACACACACACAAGCTCACAGAGTACACAGGCATGGTGCACCCTGCTGCCATGCTACCTGTCAGATAAAAGGCAACCTGGGCAGGAAGGAACCAGAGAGTATAAGAGGTGTTACCACAGGGAACAACACAACAACAGCTGTGGTAAACCGCCACTAATGGACAGTCAAAGAGAGAGAGAGAGAGAGAGACCCTCCAACTCTCCTTCATCTCCTCTCACATTCATCTAGTTCGCTCCTTTCTCTCCAGCCTCATCCCAACGCACTCGCCTCACAGCGTGCACCCGACAAAGATGGAGTGGAGGAACGGGGAGAGGGGAGTCGGGCGAATAACTGTACTGTGGATATGGAGATACAACAAAGAGATAGAGAAGACCCAGGGAAGGTGGTGTGAGGAGGGGTGGAGTCCAGGGGGGTGGGGGGTGGGGGTGGGGGAGGAAGTGTAAGAGACTGCCATGGATGGTGCCTAGATTAGTTTTGCTCCAGTAGCAAAAGATCATAAAAAATGAGGAAGGGAGGAGAGAGCTGAGGAGACAGAGAGAAGGGGAGGATTAGTGCCACTTCAGGAATGACAGAAGACTAGAAAAGAAAGAGCGGGAGGTTGGAGTGGAGTTGAGGGGGGGCGGGGAGGGGGGGAGTGAAAGACAAGGAGAGAGAGATCCTGAAATTTAGTCGGGATTAGTTTTGGCTAAGAGACAGGATGAGAGAGAAGAAAATGAGAAAAGGAAACAGCGGTTGGACATCTGCGCATCTTTGTCGGCGGAAGTCTTTCTAATGTGAAGGAATATGCTTTAACAGTAAAGTCAAGTGTGTGTGTGTGTGTGTGTGTGTGTCTGGCAGCCTGCATAATTTAGGCAATTTCAAATATTTTGATTATAATCTAGCTCAGATAGGCTGATCAGGGAATTCTGTCAGAAGGTCAAGGCTATATTAGCATTTTCTCAGTGAACAACTATCTGTGGTCTTTCTAATTAATGACAGCAGGATAATTAACATATAAAAAGCCATCAGCCTTCGCTCTGATAATAACACAGCAAATTAAGGCGGTGTGGTTTGGAGGGATTGTGAGGACATGTAGGAGTTTAGTGAATGGGCCTCACACACATGCAGAGACGCACAACCGTAGTGACCAGTTTTCCTGGGAAAAAAAAAAAAGTGTGTGTTAGCCTAGCATGGGACAGCACGACAAGCCCCCCTGCAGACAGCACTGGGATGGGAACTGGGACAGACGTCTCAGACACGCACATGAGGACACACACTCACAGGCACGCATGCACTCACGCAAATTAACCCGCCAGTGAACACACGCAAAGGTCCACAGACCCATGCAGGAGAGCACAAAAACACAAAGTTCACAGACGAGAGAAATGGTTACACACACACTTACACACATACACACACACACACGCCAACAACTGTACAGGGATTCCCACAGTGACTGGGCAACATTCCCAACCGGAATGGGCAGCTCACTGGACTGGAAGACTAACATTACTCCAGGCGCACTCTGGATTAGATCAACGCTGGGAATTTCACACTGGGACAGAGAGATGGAGAGTGGGAGAATGAGGGAGACAAGGAGGTTTAAAAAAAAAAAAAAGGAGGAGAGAATGGAGGGGAGGGGTAAGAAGAGAGACTAATGCTTAAAAAACCCCTCAATCCAATTAGATTTAAAAGCCAAGGTGGAGTGGAGAGGAGAGTGGAGTTTATGTAGTTTTTAAAAAAGCATTAGGGCTCGTCTTACAAAGCGAAAGATAATGCGAGCTCGCAGGTGGTAAAGATGCATTTAGTGTCATTGATAAAAGTGGAGAATCAGAGCGTCTGAGTTATTCGAAAAGAAGGGGAGGAAACTGGGGGAGTGGTAGTGAGGATGAGTAGCAGTCTAAACATCATGCCATACAGCTCTGATAGTAGAGATGAGAGAGGCAGAGTGAGGAGTCTCTCGGTGTACAAAGGAGGAGCATGAAAGGAGGAACAGATGAAAAGAGGAGTGTACTCACTGGGCTTGCAGCACACAGTGACACGCAACTTCATACATGGTAGAGGAGGGCCTTCATCTGTAGGTAGGGCTGGAAAGAACAAGAAGAGAGAAAGACTTTTACATGCTGCTTATCTGTTAAACCCATAAAAAAACAGTTTATAAAGAAACATTTGCATGTACTGGATGGAATTTACTCTTGGAGGATGCTCTTGCTACCTTTTCAAGAGTTTTTATGACAAGAAAAGTGAGGTTGTTTTCCTGTTTTGACCACATCAATACCTAACACAACACCTGATATCAGCAGAAAGAATTACACCATCTCCTAACGTCACGAAGATGAACATTTCACCCTTATTTGCACAACCAAATAAAAACAGTAAAACGTTCTATTGAGAGCCATAAAAGAATGCATCTGCTCGCTCCCATATCGATACTGATTACGGCTCACATGGGAAGTCTGGCGAACATCAGCTGTATTACCTGTCACTTCAGCATTGCTTTCACGAAACAAATCTGCCTGGAAACTGCAGTTAAATGGCTCTGCATTTGAGTTATTCACAAACAGCTGCTAACTCAACAGGGACCCGCAACACAAGCTGAGTGTATGATCGCTAACAGTCTGTCTCGGTCACAGTTTGTGTGATTTTATCTGATAAGATACAGCACACAATAACAGGGAGGCGATGTTATGAGTCACTTTCTATGGGTACGGTGGCTGAGAGAGCCCAAACGACACAGAGAAAACACAAACATCATCATCTTTACAACAGATGTCAGATTAGAAACAAATGCAAACAAAGGCAAACTTGAAAAGCGCTGTAAACAAAATATAGAAAACACTATTAAATATAAAAATGCTGCCAGGTGTTTGAAGTAAAACAGATACGAGTTTCATCATGGTAGAAGTTTATGAGGGAAACTAAAAAATGATGAACATGCCTTGACGTGATTTACTAAAGATCAGCCCTCATCAGTGATGTCTGAGCTAATGAAGCTCTAGCCAAAGTTCAGTCAGGTGAAGCTTGCCTGCACGCTGGGGCCTGTAGGTGTTTCTTTTACCATATTCAATTCACTCCTCCCGTGTGTGCTCACTCATTATTTCCTCACGGTCAAGGTCTGTCAATTGAGATATCAGCTCTTCTCATCAGCTGGGTCACATCTGTCCAATGGCACAGCGACACGCTTACATTGTTAGCCAATCATCACGCCGCTGTCTTTTAGTTCGCTCATGCTGCTGTCGTGTGCGTCCCCACTGCCTCCCCCATCACCGCCAGTCCTCGCAGATTCATCAGCTTCATTATATCATCAGCCTATCAGTGTCAGCAGGGTCATCAGCCACCGCCATCACTGTTGTCTGGACTCCATGGGGGGATTTATCCTGCTGCTGCTCAGGGCAGAGGCCTTCGATTACAAAGTCTCCCTGTTGAGACTAAGTGCCAAGGACTTTCTGAGAAGACTTAATTATCTCTTATCATCTGTTAGAATAAACAAATATCTACATCTCATTCACTTGCCTTTCCTGATTGAAATAATGTTTTTTTTTTTCACCAAAGCTTCAACCTTTGAACCTTATCTTAAGGTCCCCGTCCAGTCAAACTTGTGTTTTGCTTATTGTTGTTCACTTGAATGTCTGACCTTCACTGTACAGGATGCTGTATGTGCAGAGTTCAGGCACTAGTAGCCTTGTTTCACATTTATCTGGTTTCATAGGAGGGAAGGTTTCTCTGAGCTCACCTTAAATGTGACTTTAATACATGTAAGCAGGTTTTTGTGACATTACAACCACTTTTAAAGCCATTGTGTAACTCACACAAGTGTGATGTGGAAACTTGAAGAGCACATATAGTGAGAAGTGACCTTTAAGTGAAGGAGACATCTTGTTTCCAGTAATTCAACTTTGAACTGCACAAGTTTTGTGTGCATGATAATGGATTCTGAATTTTTCAGTGAGAAAAGTAGTAGATCTGAAATGTGTTTTTTTTTTAAAGTTACTTCTTGTTTTTATGTTTGTTTTTTTAAAGAAAAAACTTATTATAAATATATTATTATTATTATTATTATTATTATTATTATTATTATTATTATTATTATTATTATTATTATTATTATT
>JAPZDY010000025.1:13395425-13412200 GCA_029783645.1 Ctenochaetus hawaiiensis
ATTATTATTATTATTATTATTATTATTATTATTATTATTATTATTATTATTATTATTATTATTATTATTATTATAACTATGTATTTTTATGTCTCAAGTAGAGGCAGGTCATTTCTGATGCTACCTTTATATCAATTTTTTTTTAAACAGCCACAAATGTAGATGAAAATTTGTCTGACTGACTGAGGCAAGAATGTTAACAGACAATGTATTTAAGTGTTTTTTGTATCAGTTTAATCCTGTCTGTCGACTACCGTTCTCTTTCTCTGACTGGCGTTACTTACGTTAGCGACAGAAAACAAAATTAAACGTGCTGTTAGCTTAAAAAAATATTATTAAATTTATTTTTAAATTTGAAAACGGTTGGAAACATTTGAGGCATTGTGGGTACACAACTCAACAAAACAAATAAATAGTCATTTTTTGACATTTTAATGTGGAAATTCTATATGTGTATTCACAGGGATTTTTGCAATTTGTTTCGTTAAACTACTATTTCCGAGCTCAATATTTTCATTAGTTTTAATACTGTAATAATTCAAATATACTACTAACAACATTTGCCTTTGATTAATTAACAATACACTCTTTAGTGTTTTACTTGCTTTTGCTGTTTCGCCTGATTGCAGCGTATTTGTTTTTTAGGTATGAGTTGTGAATTTAGTGTCTTTGTCTTTGTTTGCTTGTGTTTAATTTTTTTACAGCATATATTTAAAACACGCATCATGTTAACCATCAAAGTTGGGATGGTGTTTTATAGTTTTGTTTGTGTTCTGAATAATCTCGAGCCTTGAGCTTTTGGCAAATGTTACTGCCCCCTTGAAAAGTTCCACACCAGGAGCAGCTGACTATCAGAGGATGTCAAGGTGTTTCCTGTTTGTGGGGATCCACACATGGAGAACCAGTGGGCGTCACTCTGCAGACTCACAGACCCACAAACCTACAGACCCACAGACAGTGGGCTGTCAGTGTCGTAGTCTGTGGGAGCCGTAGAGAAGAGATGAGCCCGGCTCAGACTGAACCAACTAATGCCATTAGTGTTTTTAATACTATTGTACTGTTCTCCCAGGCTAATGCCATTATAGTGTCTCCAGTGCTGCGAACCCATTCAGCCCACAAACCCTCAAGCCAGACATTTGGACCAACTTTACGCCTCATCTTTGATGTGGACAAAACACACACAACCGCTCTGAGCCCGATGCGGCCCGACCGAGGGACGGGGAGGGGGGCAACCCATTGTTGCTTTTCTCTGAACTGGCCTGACCAACCACAATAGCTCAGTGTGTGTGCGTGTACATACATATGTGTGTGTGTTAGCGTGTGTGTGGATCCACTCTCTTCTGCCCTCACAATGCTCCATTGTCCCTTGAACCGCAACAGTAATTTATGTAAAGATTCTTTCTCTCCCTTCGTCTCGTCCATCCCTTTTCTCCGTCGCTTTTGTTGCTCTCCCTTTTCTTTCTCCAGAGTGGATTCCTCTCATCCGGCCTCTCTTGTCCCCCCCCTCTCCTGTACTGTCAGACTGTGTCCATCTTTTGCTCTTTCTCTCCCTCTGTCACTCCTCCACGCTTCTCCACCTCTGTCTGCTTCTCTGCCTGCCCTTTTTCCCCCCTCCCTCCCTTACTGTCGTCCTGTATTGATCTCCATTTCTTCCTCCTACACTTTGCGGTCCCTCTGTCTCTTTGTTGTCACCCTTCCATACTATGCATTCACTTGACTCTTTCATTCTCTGCCTTGTTTCATGTCCTCCCCCTCTTGGTTGAACTGGCACCAGAAGTTGTAAAAAGTGTATGTATATATACAAAAAACCCAACTGATTTTACAGCCACTAAGTCATCTTCCATTTCTCTCCCTCCCTTTTTTCCCTCCAGTGGTTTGAAATAAATGAGTGAGGGGAGAAGGACACAGGAGAGCATAATGGGGAAAGAAAAAAACATCACTAAAACTGTGTAATGGCACACAGGTATAAGAAAACATCAAATTAATGTCAGTCAGCTTGAATTTTTTTGCAACAAGCTGCAGTTTGTCAACACAAAAAGCATATTGGCCAAAGCAGCTTGAAAGCTTTTCATCCTGTAAAAAAATATCGAGCTGTCTGGCCACCACACTGCCCCATACACGGGTGTCACAGGTGAGCACAGTCTGCAAAAATGAAACATCAAATATTTACATCTTTTCTTTTTTCGGGCTGGTTTGCCTGGTTTCTACTGTATCGAGCCTTAAGTCATTATTAGAAATTCTCAGAAAGAAATACTGGACCACGCACTTTGCATATTAAAAACAAACACTTTTCAGTCATTTTGATTTTTAATTCCCAGTATTTGTCAGTGCTTAAGTGTTAAAAAAAGATAATTCATTTGAGATTACTTTGATAATCGATATATAATCAAAATTATTATTTATTCCTAATGATGCAGATTATTTAGCCGTAACTGTTAAACTCTGTTATACAGAGTCAGGTTATGGTTAGGTCAGGTTATCTAAGAAGAGGATGCTACACAGTTTTAGCTCAAATTCAAACTTGTAGTATATTTTTGCTTATAGATTCATTTATATTTAATGTAACAGTAAAATTATAGATTTTTTAAGGGCTTGAAGTCATTTGAAGTTTTCAAGCAAAAGTTCCCAACATCACTTTGCTCAGCTCTTAACTGAAAGGAAACATAGCTCTCCTTTGTCTCACTATAAATAGATACTCTTTGTGTATATGGTTGGGCAAAACATTGTGTTAAACATATTTAATTTTTTTTATAAACAATTACTTGCTTCATTCAGACTCTACAGATTAATCGGTCATTAAGACAATTTGCTGCCCAAATCATCCAAACCAAAAGCTGATACATCAATATTTCCTGAAACTATTCCTTTTAGGCTGTACGAAGCTTTTGCATGGTTGCATAAGAATAAAAAGAAGACAATATTGGCAAAGTTTTTAAATGAATCTGCAGCCAAACTCATGCATGCGATTTCTTTGTACGGATTTCAAACATTTTCAGATGAAACCCAGCCTTACTTGAGACCCACTTGAATCTCTGAACTCCCCGCCACACACACACACACACACACACAAACACACACAACCTTGTACTCACAGCTGTAGTAGTAGTGGTGCCCTGGCAGAAACTCAAAGCCCAGTGAGAAGGGGGTGAACCTTTGGATCTTTTCTGAGAAGCGCACTGGTCCAAAGGGAGCGTAGGGGGTGTTACACTCCCACCTCTTGATGGCCCCTCTGGTCTCCACGCAGCCCTTGAATGAGGTCTCTCCAACAAGGTAAAGGGCCAGCGTCTCGGGCTCCCCAGGGCCCAGAGCCCCCTTGTTGGGGTAGTGTGGGCAATAAATGTCCAGGTAGTCGTTCAGATTCACCTGGATGGACAGATCTCCTGCTGTCAACCTGGGAGGAAGAACGACAACGACATGAATATTTCACGTGATGATTAAACAGAGTAACACATGACTGAAGGGGAAAGAGAGGTTGTGATTAAGCACAGACAGAGACAGAAAGGAGACAGATGACAGGTATCCCATAATTCCTTGTGCCTGGAGGAATGTGGATAGTTACAGCAGATGGATAGTTCATCAATATTACACATAATGATTACAAAGGGTGATAAAACAAAGTTGTGCAGATCTCGAAGAGTGCTTGGATATTTGAAATATCAGAATGATACGACTGCATTTTACTTCCAGTTGCCAGAATAATGTGACCAGAGAAAATGGAAGAATGGTTGCCTGAAGAGTCCTGTCAGCAATCTCAAAACAGCAAGTGTCGGATAAAGCTATTGCCTTTATTGTGATGAGACCACAGGTGCCACACACACAGTGCGAATGTTACTGTTTTTTTTTACAAGACCTAAGAAAATTGACAACAACTTTTGCGTCACAGAGGAGCTGATGCTGCAGTTGATCGTACAGGACTTCCCTGGGACAGGCAATGTGGAAATATAAGCTAAAGCATAGACTGGCAAATGAAATGGGATGGCTGGTGAGGCTGTTAAAATGCACTGCATAATCCACCTATGATGTATGTATCAGCTCTACGCAGTGCAAATTTACACATGCATGTCCTCACTTATGCAGACGTGCATGCACATGCACAAACACATCTTTATTCAAGGTTGACTGGCTTTAAGCATAACAACAACTCTGGACAAGAGAGCATCATTAGAACAGAAGGGCTGCATTATGCATGCTCCTTTAGACTGCAGATTCTCACTTCCTGTTACAGCTACAGTACAGAGTCACCCATGTAAATATCTGCATATATTAAGAGAAAGAAACATGTGAGAAATTTTGAGGATAGTAGATGTAGGACAGAGTGAGAGAGGTGAATTCAGCACTGAAAAATCACAAGACTTTGAATGAATTACAACAGCATGAGAAGACAAAGCAGGAGGCGATAAACGAGGAGAGAAATGTGTGAAAAATGGAGGGAAGCAATGTGAGTGATGGAGTGACATGAGACAGGGCCCAGAATAAGACAGAATGAGACTGATGGAAAGAGAGCTGTTGTGACAAGTTAGAGCAAAGAGATGGAACAAAAAAAAGAATAAAATAGCCAAAAAAAAGCGGAAAGTTGGATGAACAGGTGAAAAAAAAAGTGGAGTAAAGAGAAAAGAAAGTGAAGTGTTTTAATTAGCGACCCCAGAGAGTCTGAGTGCAGACATACGGAGAGGAGAACAACGGAGTGGAAGAACGAAAGGAGACAGACTTTAATTGGTCTCCTCTTCGCATGGAGTGCAGGAGGAGAGAATGAGGGGCAGAATGTGGCTTGTGCAGAAGGTTCAGGTCCATCAGTGGGAGTCTGTATAGAGGGGTGACAGAGCGGAGGAGAGAGGAAGGGAGTGCTGGGAGTCAGTGAAGGGGAACATGGGAAGGGGGGGAGAGGAGGGTGGGTGGTGGACGGAGGTCGGAGTAGTTTGAAGTTAAGTAGGTGGATGAAAAAACAAATGAGAGGAAGGAAGGAGTGTGAGGCAGAGGAGGAGAAGAAGGAGAAGGAGGAGGAGACAGAAATGAAACAGATAGACGTGACAGGAAGCAGAAGACTGTGATGGTCCAGCAAATTTGTAGAAGATATCAAAGACAGATGGAGCAATGAGAGGAGAAATGACGAGGGACAGTCGGGGAGAAAAAAACTGGAATAAAAATCCAGGTTTTCTGTTAAAATGTGATTGCAGCAGAGGAGGAGTGGAGTATATTTCTGAGTGAGATAATGGAGCAGAAAAGCAGGATAGTGGGAGAGAGAGTGTGTGTGTGTGTGTGTGTGTGTGTGTGTGTTTGGTGAAGATGCAGGTGAGACCCTGGAGGCAGGTCTCACAAAAGCTGCTTCCCGCTCGATAGCTAGCATGCAGAATTGGCGATCTATCAACAGGACAGGACACCATCGATCAGGATCCCTGGCTCAGGACGCGCACACACACTCCCCTGATCAATATTCCTTCTGTGAATGTGTGTGTGTGTGTGTGTGTGTATGTGTGGCCACGTCTGATAGCTCTATTACCTGTGTGCGCTAATTACAGCTGAGCAAAGGCACTCGATTATCTGGTTAAAAGAACACAAGTCAGTGTTAGCGCTGTCTCTCTCCAACACACACACACACACGCATGCACGCGCCTGCACACACACACACACGCACATACACACACATCAGCCCGTTTACTTCTAATACTACCTGTGGTGTTTTCTGAAGCTTCTCTAAGGTTGAGAAATGTTTACCTAGGTGTACCAGCTGTGCAAGTGTGTGTGCAGGTGTTGTTGTGTGTGTGTGCATGTGTATGTAATAACAGACGTGTGCTGTGTCAACATGCTGCACCCCCTGCTACACATGTCATTCACCTCGAGCTTCTCTTGCACTCCTCAAGTCCTGTTTCTCCCCCTCTTTCCTCTCCTCGATCTCCTCCCTCGTCTCCCCCCACTTTCGATGACATGTACTCATCCTTAATCTATTGCTTCAGAGGGTGCAGCTCCTCCTGCGTGCCCTCCTATTTCTGACTTCTCTCTATCCTACATTATCCCCCACCCCACCTTCCTCCCACAAGCCTCCAGCCTCGGCCTGTGCCAAATGGTACGCCAGCAATTACAGAGACGGTGTGCTCTACTGATGTCAAACTGTCAGCCCTCTTTCTCTCCTTTTTCCTTCCTTCCTCCCTTTCTCCCCCCTCTCCGGCCCTGGTAGGCTTGGGTACGCCCTAATTACAATCTGCATCCTCCCCTTCTGCCAGCCACCATGCAGCAGAGTGGTGACAGCATAGGAGCATCATGGGAGCACCAAAGAGCTGTGAGTGTCAAAGAACAGAGTGCTGGAGCAGCCTATCAGTGGGAGAGTCCTCTGGAAAAAGAGGGGAGGATTGGTTTGGCCCTGTGCAGGAGCAGAGTGGAGAGGGCAAAGACACACAACAGTGCACACACACGCATTAAGCACATGTGGGCGTAAACACACACACACACACACACACAAACACATGTTCGCACACGCCAGGCCTACACACATGAAAGACATAAAAGCACTTCAGGAGAATAAAACATGCTCTATCCCTCGTGCCAGAGGGTGATCAGTGACACCCTTCTGAGTACTGGCGCAGGCTCTTGGTTGATAAAGAAAAATCTCACCGAGGTGCCGAATCAAAACCAACACGCTGAGCTCTTCAGTGGAAAACTTGAAAAGGCTAACATTTATCTGTTTTTTTTTACAATTAAAGGAAACCACATTCATAAAATTAAAAAAACTGAACCTTACCGATGTCCCCCTGATGTGCGTCCATCCATGCAGAAGCATATATTTATATATATACACGGCGTGTATAAGAGTGTGTGTGTGCATGATGTTATAATGAAATGCAGGGGGTTGACTGTGGCAGAGACCTTTGATCCTTTAATATGAGAGAATAATTAAAGGAGCAACAATCCCACATCACGGCTTCGGGAATACAGAACAGATAGTCGATCACGCACAGCAGCTGCACACCATGCATACTGATCTGCTCAGCCGCTTAATGCGAGTGCTGCACATAAACACGGGGGATACAAATACTCTAACATGCTACTCTAACATGCATATGCTGTGCTATGAATCCCAAACGAATTCGGGGGGAAAAAAATGTACACTGTAGTTTTAATAAACACTTTCATGCTCGTGATGGCACGGCAGCCAGGCCGCACTGGAAGGCTGCTGGCTCCTTGTAGCGACGGCGGGAGGCCGTAAGGCTTGGTGGAGCCTCAGTTCTTCCGTGGTCGGTCCCAGCAGGGAGATCGCTAACTGTGGTCACTGTGCTGACTGGCGCGCTGTGGTCACTGTGCCTTGGCCGGGCATAGCATGACACAGCTTCAGCATCAACGGTGGGTGCTGGAGTAACAATAACACAAACACTTCTGGTGATATGGGAGGATCTGTGGTGTTCTCTGGGACGATGACTTTGTGTGAATGGTCAGCCTTTTTGTTTATTTCAGTTGTTTTTTTGGGGTGTGTGTAGGCTACTGGATGAGTGGGTTTTTACCACATGATGACAAATTGGATGTCAGCTGAGTTGACATTTATGAATAACAAATGTCAAAAAAGTTGAAATAAGGGCAGACTGGCCGTCTCAGTGTTCTGAGAATCACAGCTGTGTTAGGTTAATGCAAGTAGTCATCACGCTAGCCCAGTCACACCAGCATTTTTTTAACTGTTGAATTTCAGATATATTTTGAGTGGTCAGCACCGTTACTTCAAAGACAGAATATCCTGCGTTCGATTCCCAGCTGGAACAGACCGTCTGTGTTGAGTTTGCATGTTCTCTTTGTTCCTGCTTGGTTTATAGGTTTATGGATATATATTACCACTTGTCACTGATGGGTTAAATGTAAAGAACCATTTTATCTACATTGTATTCAGGACAATTGTATGTGACAAATAAGAGCTCTTCAGTTCTTCTTTCTCAAATAAAATATCTGGAATTCAGTGGATGTTCTATGCTTGGCGAGGTAAATATGAAGAGTGCCTCTCCATACAAACAGCTGCTTTTTCATCCGTACCTAGGGTAGTTTTTCTCTCACTACCTTTCTATCATCCTAAAATTACTCCAATGCTGACAGATAATGGATGGATAGTCTGTCTGTTGACTAGAGCACAAAAATTAAGCGGAAATATTTCTCAGCAAAAGTCTGATTAAAGAGGGATGAGAGGAAAACTTAAAGCAGAAAAACCTGAAAACTTCTAACATGCGAGCACACCTAAACACCCGAACAAAGAGAAAAACCTGGGCAGGTGAACAAAAGCAGACTTTGGAAACCTTTCATGGGAAATAGCACTGTACTGTGGGGAATAACTGATGGAAAGTATGAGAGAAGTTTATGAGAAAAAGAGCCCAAAGACAGTCCGTAAGGAAAGCAGGAGCAAGGCAGAACTGAAGAGAGAGGGAACTTTATTTTATCCTTGAGGACTCCAAACCTTCAATGACCTTGTGCTCCACAGGCTATCCTATGTTCAGAGGAAGAAAGAAAATGAATCATACAAGTGTAGAGCTACAGCCATGAGTCAGAGAATGAGAAAGAGAGAGAGAGAGAGAGAGAGAGAGAGAGAGAGAGAGTCTTTATCTGCACCATTTCCAAGAACTTGCACAAACCTTTTTGTTCCCCATTTCCTCTCTCCTACTCGATCTTTCGCTGCATGGATGTAAAATGGAGCGGAATCAGGACAACCCCCCAACCACCGCCACCACCTCCCTCCCTCCTGCCTCCATTAGCTGTGCCCCCCTCCCTCCTCACCCACACAAAGCCATGCTGTGTCCAGAGCCCAAACACCAGTGTTGTGTCTAACCTGGTGCTTACTCCCCTCAACGCGCACAAACAAGGACTTCACCCCCCACCCCTGACCATCTGGGGCCCCCCACCACCCCGTCTGCCCAGCTGGCCGAAAAATCCCTTTACCGAGATCCCCCCACCCTCCAACCTTACACCCTCAAGACCAGATTCTCAGTGTCATCAAACGGTGGCCAAAGACGGCGCTCAACCGCTCCTCACAGAGAGGAAAGAGGGACTTAAGGGGAACAAGCTGTCGCTCTTATCTACGCTTTCCTGTTTGGTATGCCTATGTGAGTGTGTGTGTGTGCTTCCTTCAAGGTCAGCAGGAAGTATATCTCTCCTCTACACCAGACCTTTTGCTTTCTTTTCTATGACTCCTAACCTCCAAATGTGGATGGTATGTGAACTTTTCTCTGTTTTTTTCCCCTTTTCCGTCTCCAGACACTCAAGTCTGTGGTTTCTCTTTTACATGGAAGTTCTTAGCACACACTGTATCAATATGTGTTAGGATCTAGGTGGCTTAACAGTGTACTAGGAGAAGCGCTGTGCCATCAGACAATCCTAATGCGCCCTCTCTCATATGTGCAAACACACATTGCAGAGCATTGCATATTGACTGAGTTTTGTGCATTAGTGTTGGCAACAATGACTGTGAGTATATGTGTATAAAGTAAATGAAGTGATCGGTTGCACTTCTCTTACCCCGCAGGCTCCACTGAATAACCAAAAGGAACAGGGCATTCAAACTGTGTGGATCAGCAGGTTCACTCATGGAGCCACACTCGCCATTAATTTGCACACAGATAAAACACTCAGATATCCGCACAAACAGACACACACCTGCTGCTTCAGGCCCTAAGGGACTTCCAGCCTCAGGTAAACTAGACCCTATTTTCTGCCTGTTATGACATGGGTCTTCTTTTTGTGTGTGTGTGTGTCCATTATGTGGGACTCAGCAGCACAACAGGATGTATAGCTTGGGCCGTCATAGCTGGGGAAAATTGTATGATTTGGGCCCACAGGACCCATCAGTATGGAAACCAATCCATCGGAACCATTTTGATACGGCTGCAGGTCTGCAGAAACCATCATCGCCCTTTGCGGCAGAGCTCTGTCATGCATAGGCACCGCGCTCCATGTGTGGTCTGGTCTGATCCTAAAATAAGCTTTCCAGTTACTTTTCTGGGAGGTATGAAATTACGGTCCACAATATGAATGGACAAGAGTGCAGTCTTGCAGTCTACGTCTCGTTTATATTTCCGCCGCTCGACTGAAGACACTGCATGGCAAAACGCTGCCACACTACGCCCGTCAGCACAGCAGCAGCTTAACCTGCAGCCTGATTTGACTCTCTAACCTGCTCTGCGTGGAGGTGGCTGCACCCGTGAGGGGATTGTGAGGAAGAAAGGGTACAAGGAGAAGAGTTCCAGCTCCCACACAGAGAAGAGTGACGGGGAATGTGTGCGGCAAAAGAGGCGTGCATGGGCGAGGGCGGAGTGCACGTACGGCGAAGGGGTGTGCAAAAGGGGGTAAATAAGGTCAGACGTGCCGTTGCCAGGACAACAACCAATCCAGAGCTGGGACTGGAGCCAAGCCAATGCCCCACCCATCCATCTTTCACTCCATTCGCCTTTTTTCCTTCAACTCTCCGTCGGACAGCCTAAACCTCAGAGTAATGAGTGCTCTCCATGTTTCTGCAGTCTAAATGGAGCTGCAGTGTAAATACAGGGCTGATTTGTACAGGTGCCAGGCTTGGCTACATAAACCTGAATATAGCTCCAGAGCCTCAGCGCTCAGACACTGACAGGACGGACGGAGGGGAGAGGAGGACGGTGACAGCTATGATGGGTGGACACAAAAAGCCATGATTCAGAATATTTATGAAATCTATCAGAGTGTATTGCTACAAAGTGGCAGCTGGGCTGATCCACTGTGTCAACATAATTTGTCTCATGCTTATGTACCAACGTTGCTGTTTCGTCCCCTTCAGCTTTGCACACAGAGCACGAGCAGATAAGGCTAACTAAAGAGGGCATGCTCAAATTAACGTTAACTTTCAAATGCATACAACTCTCGCAAAGGTTGGGCGTTTTTCGATCGTGTAAGTGGGGCGGATGTTGTTTGGCCAAGGAGGAACTACTTTCTATTGATTCTAAAAATTTAATAAAATGATTGAATAATCAAAAAACACAATACACCTGATGGTTTAGAGCTGAAACAATCTGTCAAGCAGCAGAAAACTAGTCAAAATAAATGATAAATCCTTTCTAGAAAGCTGCTAAAATCTTCTGGTTACAGCTTCTAAGATGAGAAATTGTTTGAAATCATTAATTCATCAAATATCATTGAGATTTTGGCTGCGATTTAGACAAAGAAAGCACTTTAAAGACATCATCTCACATCACCACCTTTTTTCACTATTTTCCAACATTTTGCAAACCAAGAAATTCATCAGATTAGCAGATAAATTAATGATGAAAATAAATTGGTGGCTGGGGGCCTTCCTGGTCAGTTTGGTGCTCTTTTCTTCAGTGCAGCAGGTTTTTGTCTGCGTCTTGCATCCACATTAGAGTTTTTGTTTCCCGGTTCATATCATAAAAAGCATTTGTTTTTGTTACGGCGTTGGGTAAAGATGGTTTTATCACTCTGGAGCTGTCAGCTGCTTTGAAAACTCACACAAAAAGTGATGCTTTGCCAGACTTTTGTTAATTGACATATTGGCATTCAACCAAATATGACCCATCTTTGTAGTAATGTCTGTAATTAAGATACATCAGTGATGTGCTTCTTCTATGAGATGGTGTAATTTTTCACATCACACATCAAACAGCTTTAAATAGCAACACTCTGAAATTTTGTTCTTGATTTCTCTAAAAAGTTTTTTTTTATGTCCTTTTTTTATTCCCTTGTTGTAGCAGGATACGCTCAACACCGTCATATATTATGTTCAATATACTTAACTACACTTATCTGTGTCTCAGTTCTTTCGGGCCCACCTGTGTAAGTGGGTTAAGCAGGACGGACCAGCAACACCCTCATAAAACACACACACCCTTTTACTTAGATACGCTGCTCAGAACTGTGAAAAGGGCGCTCGCAAAGCAAATACACACAGCCAATAAATCAGACTTTGCTTTGAGATCCATCATTTACTAAGTGGGTCACACTTCTGATGCCGTAGACATTCTCTCTTTTCCATCTTTGCACTCAGGTTTTGTCTCTCACTCTATGTTGTGAAGGTCAATGCTGGATAGGCAGCACACACACACACACACACACACACACACACGATTCATTCCAGGTGTGCTCCCCTTCCCGCTTTCCCTCTGTGTCTGATTATTTGGTGGTTTTTAGTGAAGGAATGGCCGGTTGGAGCCGTCCTTCAGTTTGTCAGTCAGTCAGACACTCCCACACACACGCACACACACACAGACAGACACACAAATACACACAAAAATGCAGTTAAGACATGTCAAGGAAATCTGGTCTAATACAGCCAACAGGCCTGAATTATTCAAACCGGGGGGAAGGAGAGGAAAGGAGAGGACTAAGGAGAAAAAGAGACACAAGAGTTGTGGAGTAAATAGAGTGAGATGGCCCCCTTTCAGTCCCTTCGACTCCCGGTGAACTTATTTTAAAAAAAACTTCTATACTTGGTTTCACTCCCATCTGCTTTCTTCCACCCCATCTTTAGCAGGTCTCATTTCCTTCCCCTGTCAGCTGCCTACACCTTCTCGTCCTCTCTTCCCTCCATTGCTCCTTCCACCACCATTTCACCCCCCCACCACCATCACCATCACCACCACCACCCCGGCTTTCTCTCTGTTTATCTAAGCACTTTCACGGTCACTGCTTTGGAATCCCAGGAGTCTAAACTGGCCCCTTCCCTCTCCCTCCTTCGCAGCCGATCCATGCATCTCTCTCTCCCTCTCCATCTTTCTCCGTCACATCGGTTAAGATTCATATCGCTCTTTTCATCGGGGGTATGGAAGGTCCCCCTTATTCCCCCTCAAGGCAGCCAGCTTTGTCCTGTTCTAGTCACGCATAGCCACACACCCGCCCCGCCCTCACACACATGAACACATATTCACACCGGAGGTAGGACACTTACACTGATGTCTAATATCCATCTCCCTAAAAAGAGATGGGGGAATATAATTTTGGGATTTGTTTTTTAACAAAATCCAATCATTCAGCTTCAAGGCTACTGAATGTGTGTTTTTTTTATTTACACCGTACCATATATTCAGTTCCGACGCACTAGATTATACACTGCTTTACAGCCTGTGTCATAAAATTCATGCTTTCAACATTTGGGCTGATAAAACTGGCTGCCATTTCTCTGCCTCAATGCCGGATGCCACTGAATTTCTTAGAGAGGCAAGTTAAGTTCCACAACAATGATGAAGGGCTTTACACAAAATAAGAAGGAAGGAGGTTTGGGTGCACAGAGGAAGGAAGTGGCGAGGGTCAAGAGGAGAGCTGCAGACGGCAGTCTCACACAGCGCTAACAACAGCCTGACTCTGGACTGGGATTAACTGATTAATTTGGGATTAAAAATGACTGGTCGCTACTTAAAAGTAATGAACCACAATGACCCAAAATGACAAGATTAACATGCACGAGGTACAGCATGGGTGAGTGCTTTTTTCTTCAGCATAAGTCCACTGTAAGTCAGCTGCAAATACCACAAAATGCTCACTTAGCTAGATATTCAGTCAGCAGGGTAACATGATGTTAAAAATAGTTGTTTTATTGTTTCAGTCCAGCCAAAACTGGACTTCTAAGATGCATGTAAACATATATGTCCAACTGACATCATACTAAGTCAGTTTTTTGTACTAGTAAACCTAGGTAAAGCTGTTGGAGATTGATTTACTAGGGCACACATACGCTTCAATAGGCCCAAAGTTGGCTAATCTGTGCAGGTTCTGGAGGTCAGAGTTGGTCCTGCTGGGCTCTTTAACCCAGAAGTCGAACAGCACAGCAGGATCGACTCTAGTCAAGTCAAGGAGGTATCATCATGGCATTTCTGTACAGAAAGAGGACTAATTGTATGTTGTCTTTTCTTAAGGAGGTGTATCTTAAAATGGATTACCGTAAAATATCTTAAAACAGATTGCCGAACAGAAAAATAGGAAGAACTGTTGAAAAAAGTTGCAAAAAAATTGGACAAAACATTTAAATGTGATATATCATAATTTTAGCACCAACTTTAGCACCATTTTCTATGGTACAATTTCTTTCTTAAATTCTTATGACTTTGCCCAATTGTGCCTAAAAATGTGGTCAAATCTGCTTTAAAGCATTTGACCCAGTCTTAATTGATGGGTCCCAATTTAGGTACAATGTTAATGATGCAGCCTACAAGTCCCATATGATCTACTTGTTAGGAATTCTTATTTTTTCAAACAGACAGTTTGAGTTTAACCCCAGTATGGGAATAGTTTTATATCTTGTCCTTTGTTGACCTCAGCATAGGAATTACAGTAGTTGGAACTTAAACGCTACAAATATCTTAAAGAGAGGGTCAACGGGGAGAAAGCCTGACTGCAACCGGAGGTAAGAAAGCACACGATCACCTTTTGTACCTAAGTCAGACATACTTCCGTCAATAAAATCCATTCCTCCCCAGTTCTCGTATACTGGGGAAACATAGTCCAATTAAATCTCATCTTTGGCCTAATTGAGCATAAATAGAGCTCAATTGCAACAGTGCATGCAAACCAACTGAGTATCTAATGTTGATTAAGAGCAAACGTTTCCATTCTGACAGAAAACTTACCAGAGAACGTCCTTAAACGTAAAATAAAAGTAGTGAGTAAGGGATTTTTCTGACTTTCATGACCAGGCGTATGTCACTGGGTGTATTTTTTGGAGAAAACACAGATTAATTCCACAATCATAAACACGGAGCATCTTGTGCCCAGTGTTTTGAGCAGCCCGCTGCGTACATGAACTCCATTTCCAGCTGAATAGGAGAGCAATGAGATTCATGAGTTCTTCTGCTATAGCTATGGAGATTTGGGACAAGGCCATTTCCCCTCTTCCATTCAGCACAAAAATACCACCACTACTCTGGATGCTCTCAGACTGTGAATCAAAACCATCTGATCTTTTCTGACGAATATAACAAAACACATTTTTAGACAGTTGCAGAGAGAAATGCTCTTAAAGAAAGCTAAGTTTTCATAAAAAACGCGAAAAACCCATTTTTAAATTGATTATATTTAATCAACTGAGAATCAAGAAACATTGGGTTAACTGTTTGTACAGTATGCCCAGTATTTAAATCCCCGCTCTGCATGCTAATGTATCAGCAGCCTGTTAGTGTAATAGATGGCACAAGGTGCCTTAGCGTCTGACAAAACACATGCAGGAGAGAGTGAGAAGATACCACTAATCTAGCTGCACAACGGCAGCCTGATCAAAGAATTAATTCTTAGAAAAAGTACACATTCCCTAGAACTCATAAATAAAAGATTTGATTGGAACAAAATGTTGAGAAGAGAGGAGGAAGGGCAGAAAAAAGAACAAGGAAACAGAGAGAAAAAATAGCAGTCAGAGTACCAGGAGACAGAGATCAAGCTGCGCATTACTGCACACCCGAAAATCATGTGGTACTGGTTATTGCTACAAAAATAACACATCCAAATATGTTGGCACACACACAAACACGCACACATGCACACACTCATGCCAAAGCCATATCTCATCATCTTACTGTAAGTCTCAAAAAAAAAAAATCTAAGCACAGGTATGTTTGAATAGGCATGAGACCACATTCCATTCATAGTTTGTCCTTTTTTAAACTCAGGTAAAGACTTTAAAGACACTCTGTTGTAATTTTACAATGAGCATAAGCATGCACAGTATGCTTAGTCAACACACACACACACACACACACCCTGACACACACAGACAAACCAGAAAGCAGTGTCAGTTTTAAATGGGGTGTGATCACTACTGGGGTTCTCCCTAGAGTCCAAGCAGCTCTGTGTGTGTGTGTGTGTGTGTGTGTGTGTGAGTGTGTCTTTTTAACACACCTGTATACAAACCTGAATCACAGAGTGTGTGTCTATGTGTTGGTAGGGGAGGATGGGGGGAGGGGGGGTTTGCTCCTCACGCCTGCTTGTGACAGTGATAGTAATACCTGCTGACATCCTTTTTTCCCTCTCTTCTCCCTCTCTCCCTCTCACCTCATCCCTCCATCCCCGGGGGCCTTCCTGGGCTGTTTTGGGAGTTGAAATCTGTTGACTCTTTCCCTACCATCCTCTCCTTAACGCATTCTCCATCCCTCGCTCCCTCCACTGCAGGTCTAATGTTTTTACAATCTCTGGGGGCTGACAAGAAAAAAAAAATGGAAGAAGAAGAAGAAGAGAGAGAGAGAGAGAGAGAGAGAGAGAGAGAGAGAGAGAGAGAGAGAGAGAGTGTGTGTGTGTGTGTGTGTGTGTATATTCATATGTGGTGTGTGTGGTATACCAGCCCAAAAAGAAACAGAGAAGAGGAATGTGTGTGTGTGTTTCACATCACTGGGGGCCGGAAAGTAGGCTGTGCTGCCATACTTCTAGGAGGCGATGCCAAAATAATATTAGTTTTTGTTCCACCGTGGAAAAGTCTCCTAAACTCATGCAGCTGATTCGAAACATCTATGAAACATTTGTCATGTGATTCATTTCCTCTGGAAGTCACAAAGCACACGATAAAAGGTGTTTCTTTACTTTTCAGGAACTGAGAATATTGTGGAATGAAGTGTTACATGAAGCTTTTTACAACTTGGAAAGGGGAATTCTGATAAGAATCATTTATAAAAAAAAAAAAAAAAGGTGCCATTCTCAGAAGTATACACCCTCTAACCACACACACACACACACCCTCACACCTCTTGAAGCATTTTTATCTTGGTATCTCATTGTTGGGTGTGGATGAAGTGAAGAGGAGGTGTGCTTTCTAGCTTTCTAGTTTATTAGTACATGAAGTTTGTTCTGGTGTAAAGATG
>JAPZDY010000025.1:13431088-13441451 GCA_029783645.1 Ctenochaetus hawaiiensis
GCAAATTAATTACTAAAAGTAAAAGTAGTTTTTTTATTTTAATGCTAATTTTTGATTATTATCATAATTAATATGTTAATGCCTAAAAGTGCCAAATGGCCACAACAGAAATTAATGTCGTAAAAGATTAATATTACAATAGCTTATGTTACTTATGTTATGTAACTTTACTTTCTGTTTTTACCAGTTTAATCTTCTTCTTCCTTTAAACTAACAAAAATATGTATGCTTTTAATGTCAATGAAAATATTTTAAGGATTCTTTTTGAAGAAGAAACAGTGAGGTAAATTCTGTTTCTCTCTTTTATGCAACTATCTACCGAGAGATCACTCCAAGAAAACTTTAACACTTTATTCTTTTGCATTCTTTGGTCAAAATAAAACAAGTACCTTCAACATTTAAAGTCATTATCAGAGTATTTTAAATGGTGGAAATTAACGCTTAAGCAGCATGTTAGCACAAGCAAAACCAGATTAACCCAGTAAGGAGGCCTTGGGGCAATTTTTTTTTATACTTGTATTTCTATTGATTCCTCTTCTGGTAGCACGAAGCCATTGAAAATAATGAGCTTCAGAGCGCATGTGGTGCAATTGTCACGTCCACAAGAATCTGGGTGATTGAGGCGCTGGTACGTTTAGAGTATTGATGAATGCAACATTACAAGCAGTACTTAACCTGACAGCTATTCTGGAAAAATTACCTCACCAACCCTCAGGGTCTTTAGTACAATTATTAATGACACCAACATTTGCAAGACTATTTTTAACAGCTCTTAAAAACCCAGGGAAGGAATTCAGACATGCAGAAACCTCTGAGACTTTGAGGGAATTAAGTGCAGTAATAACACAAATTAATTTCCTCCTGAGTTATGATTCACTTGATTTATTGGATTAAATATTTCCCGTAAGAAAAATGTGAGGTGCAAACGGGTCGAAAAAGATGCACAGACTGCCTAACCTTTAATCATCCCAAAAGGCTGAAACCAAACAAGAAACAGAGATTCACATCAGAGAATGCAACAGGAAGAGGAACAGCCATGAAAATTTAATTGCTGTTAAGTTAAAGTTGAAGTCTCATTTAATTACAGAAACATATCCACATTGCAGATCAGGAGAAAAATTTCTAACAAGCAAGTTTTTGTTCAATTACTTGCCTCTGTTTTTCAGCAACCCATCCCTGAGCTGAAAAGACACGATCACTTGATGAGTAGAAAAAAATTGCTATATGAGCTGATAACCTCTGAAGGCAGCGCTGTGCACACAGGTTAGCATAGCTGCCTGCCAGTCAGAGGGGAGGAGTTGTTGAGTTTGTGTGTTCACCCTGAGTTTATGTGGGTTTGTTTTACTTTCCTTCACATGGCAGCTTAAAAAATGTGCAGATCTGGTGAATTACGATGTATATTATAATATAATCTATGTGTAAGATATAAATAGAAAAATACAGTGAATCATCTGACAAAAAAACTGAATATTTTAAACTAATGTGAAGCAGATAATGTATTAAATATGTGTACAAAGTCATAAATGTCATAATGATCTATACCGTGTGACATTTTAACTTGGTTTAATGTGCAACAGAACATTAATTTGCTGCCTTTTAAATGCATGTGTATTTTCCTTGAACATCACATTTGCAACGACTCAGAAAGTAAAGTTCATAAAGATCATAAAACATTGTTTTTTTTTAATTTTTCAAAGTTGATCAGTTTAAGTTTAATCATTTATTGTTTTAAAGTAATTCAGAGCTAAAACAGAGATTATTCCATGTCATCAAATCAGCACCATGCAAGAAAACTCTTCTTACCTACATAAACACTTATCTCAGACGGACACAGTCGTCAAAACAATTTACAGCCAGGTCCATTTAGTGGTTGCTCTGGAGCTTTTGATCATGACATTTAATTTTGTTAGCAGATGGAGTTTTGCACAGCTGCCAAAAAATGTCAATGATGAAATTTCAATTTTTTTAGAGCATTTTAAGGATTTTTTTTTTGCTAAGATCATGTTAGGCAAAAGAAAGATCTATTGATAAGTGGCATATCAGAAAATAATCATCAACAAATCTTCATGCTGGATAACAAGTTCTCTGTTTGTGTGACAGTTTTCTGCTCGCTTGTGTTTCATGCGAGTTCATGTGAGCGATCTGAAGGTGTCACCTTGGACCACGGGACATTTTTCACAATTTTTGTGTAATCCATAGACTACAAAATAAATGAAAAAGTAATGGATAGATTTCTGCATAAAAGAAATAAATATAGTCACACCCCATCTGCATAGAGTGCAGCAGAGTATTCCATATCTTTACATTTACTCTTCACTGTAACCCCTGTGCTTTACTTAGTAATGATCATAGAGGAAAAGGCAGGACAGGAGAGGCGGTCTGAGCGCGACATTGAGAGGGCTTCGAGGTTAAGTGGTTAAATGGTTTAGACCCTCTTAAGTGGCTGTTTTTTTCTCCTTCCTCTCTCCAGCCCATTCATCTTTAAATGCCTAATTCAAGAAGAGAGACATCAATCATAAGCCAGACCCACAAATACACACTGAGAAGCACACACATACCTACTCATTATTCCTGTCCACATGCTGTATACATACTGTTCATAGACAGACACTGTGTGTGTGTGTGTGTGTGTGTGTGCGTGTATGTGTGTGTTTTTAAGGATTCAGGAGACTTTCAGGGTAATAGAGAGATTCAGTGAGTGTGAAAGAGAGATGGAGCAATAAAGAGCAACACTCTTGTTCTCTCTCCTCCATCTCTTCCCCCACTGGACCATGAGATGGGCTGTGTTTCACTACATGCTCTTAAAAAAGCAGCAATTATTTGCCAAGTCTGAGAATAATTACGTAAGTTTTAACAGGCTCATTCTAAAGGCTGTGTTTTGTATTTTAAAAGTGTTGAAGTCCCTTTTCGGTGGAAAGATCTGACTGTATAATGTATGAAAATAGAATGAAGTAATTTCCCCACTGAGCAAATCAAGACTATGATTTGGTTGGGAAACTTCAGTTGTAGGTCTTGTCTGAGGAGGGTCAGTAGTCACAAATTTTGACAGCTTATCTCCTTTAACAACTGCCAACTTGTTCTTCTGCCTACATCTTGTGACCTATATATAATGATTATGATTATTTAACTCTTTAAAAACTGTCTTAAATTCAACGTCAGTCAAAAGGTACTCAGTGATTAATGCAAGGTAAGAAATTATAACAACTACTCAACAAAAGTGAATGTAAACACCAAGATGTCACTTATGCAATTAGACATCTCTCTATCAAAACACGATGAGAAAAGACGCAGTGTGATGATGCTGCAAAGTAGCGTAGGATCATGGGATTTGTTTATTTCATTATAAAACAGTCACCACTGCAGATGATAATCTGTTCCACTGACTCACGAATGTTCGCAGACAAGGTCATTTATTTAAGTTTTTTAAGTCTTGCCTTTTGTCACATTTACCTTCTTCCTTTGTCATATTCTTATCCCAGAAATAAGTGGCAGGTGATGAAAAAAATACACCGTTAGCTCAAATAAAACAACATATTTCAAATTTTAAATGAGCACACAACTCAAAAATGATAAAGTTGTCTTGAGTTGTTTTAATGAGGAAATGTTACATAATATATGTTTGAACACAAAACGAAATGTCATTGTCTTACAACTGAATGTTTTCGTAAAAACTCACTTTTAAAATACTGAGCATTTAAGACTTGGGGGTAAAAATTCACCACTTCCAGCCTTTGGTTGGGGTATGAATGCACTTCGTTCGTCCTCTGTTTACATGTTCAGGTTCTCGGTCTGATGCAAGAGTTGACCCTTGGAAACGGACTTGAAAGACAGTGGAATCATCCCACAGCTGTGAGCACTGAAAACAACTGTGAGTGCATGAAAACAAGATGATGAATAATGGAAAAGCAAGCAGAGATAATTTGGAGAAAACATTAGCCTGAGACAGCAGCCATCGTCTGTTTGCTATCGATTTTTCAGGTTGCATTCTCTGTATTTTACAACACAAAACAGCATAATTTTGATGCAGTATTTTTATCACCACAATCTTAATTTACCAGACAGCCTTTTGTTTTACGTTTAACTGAGTGTATTTCTGTTTTTCTCTTCAGCTTAAACATTTTTGTCTCCTCAGGCTCGAGAATCTCAAAGTGATGTGAGAAAGCACTGTAGATTAATAAATGGTTTTACATTAATGAATAGACTTAGTTCAGCTTTGTGCTTTGACTGCTTCCACACACACACACACACACACACCCACACACTCTACCATGTCATACACAGAAGGTAGCTGGCACTATATGCTGCTACTAATTGAATCACGTACAGTATTACATTTCCTACAGGATTAGTTTAGCCTGAGAGACTGGTGACGGCACAGGTTGTAAGACAGTCGGTGTTTGTGCATCTCTGTGTTCATTGGGATGGAGAACCTACATATCAATTATTCATCTTGTGTGCTGCTCAATCAGATACTCAGGAATTCGTCTCTCCCTCTTACTCACCTGCAGGGATTACAGGAGGTGCAGTGATGGGACACACTACACTGGTTTCACAGTGAATTAGCATGCTACTGTTGTTCTGGCCAGAGGAGTGTGAATGTGCCACAATGGTTACTGATGGAAGACTGGGTAATGCTCATGGCTCTGATTTTACTGGGTGATCTGCTGCTGCAATAGAAGGAATTTCATCCTCAGATACCTTATGGCACATAAATTATACAAACGAACTCTTGAAGGGCACAAACACAAACTAACCAGAAAATACAGAGCAGTACTGCGAGCTTTGTTGTTTGATGAAACAAAGACTCATGATCCGCCTTTGACAATGTGGTTTTAGTTTCGGAGCACAATCTGTGAAGTCGGGCCTGCAGATGGAAACAATTTTTGAAAATACTTCTGGCAAGTGTTACTCAAAGACATCTCTGACACAATGATCCAATTATGTTATAAGCAAATCTTTATCACTCGGGAACAAATGCAAGCGGCTCTGCAAGGCTGTACTAAAGCACAGCAGTGCTTTGTGCTAATCTTCACCACAGATTTCTCATATGCTCCCATCCACAATGTTAACATGCTGATGTTTGGCTGGTATGTTTACTGTGCACCATCTTTGTTAAGCCTCTTAGCGTCTGAGCTAATTAGCACTGCACAAAGTCCAGCTGAGGCTGATGGACACGTCTTCAGTTTTCCTGATAAAAAAAGAAAGAAAATTTGACTCCCCCATACCAAGACCAGGTGATGATACTGTATGAAAAGGATATCAAAATTACAGATTTATCATTGGTTAGGGACCAGAAATACCCAGTTCTGTCATTCCATCTCATAGCTGATATTCATTAACATTCACATAATTCACTGGAAACCTAAATTGTTGTCCTTGTGGTGGTACTACAGAAAACTCAGAATCATCGATTATTTAAATAAATTATTTAATAAATTATTTGGAAACAGAAAAAGTTTTTTAAAAAAATGTTGTATTAATCCATCAAGGAGATGCTAGAATATTTTTGCTTGGTGAGACAAGTGAACAGGTGAAAGTATTCACCTTCTAGAGTTCCTGGAATTTTAAATGAATTTATCCCACCTTAAGTAAGGGACCTTAAGTATTTAGAGTATATATATTTTAGTTTGTATTAGGACGATCAGGCCAACAGCTGTTGAGACATTTCACTCCGAACCACAGCAGTCACCCTCATGGGGGCCTCATGGCTGGAGAAAAAAATCAGTAGATCATCAAAGCCATCAAAAATTCTCCTTTGAGCACAACAAATGTCTGTCAACAGCTTCGTGGCAGTCCGTGAAAACGTGGTTAATGTATTTCTGTTTGGACCAAAGCATCGGTCCATTCCACTGACAGTCTTTCCTGCTGTCATGCTGCAAACATGGCTGAAAATTGCAGGAAAGTCTTTTACGTCAAGAACCTCTAACTATTCTGAAATTCCTCCCTTTTCCATTTTTGTAACCTTTGAATCAGCTTGACATTTCTTATTATTTCTGTTTTGTTAATGTTTGAACGAAAGTGTAGTCGGTGCATTAATATGCTTTTGGTGTTCTGGGGTCTCCCAGACATGACAGGCAGGTAGACAGTAGCTTGTTAGCGAGCTGTAGCTGTGAGCAAACTGGAAACAGATGGGAGTCCTCTGTGACCTGCAGTGAGGAGCTCACACAAAGTGCAGGCCTGGGTCAAAGGTCAGGGAACAAGAAGTAAATGATAAATATTCACATAAGGAGCCACGAAGCAGGGCTTGGACTGCTGAAAAATATTTTCCAATAATATTTTTTTTTTTTGCTATTTTGACAGTTTTAAGGCCAAAATGGCACCTTACTAACGTATATAAAAACAACTAATGTATCTTTCACAGCAGTTCTACTCCCAAAGACAATGTCCTGTCGTGTGTCACCCCCCCCCAACTTACCCTGCCACTCAAAGCTATGTCTTGCTAATTGTAACCTCACTCAGATATTTGAGCTTTGCTGTGCAAAATGATGTACACATGTGCGAAGTCAGACAATAGAAGAGAGATTTTTCACAACCACTTTGGAAGTAACACAACTACAGAGTGGAAAGTCTCCAGCACACATACATTCAGAATGAACTTTACAGTGAAGTAGGAGACAGTTTGTGTCCAGCATATTTATCAGAATATGGATTTTTAAAAGTCAATTGAACTTTTTGTGAAAATCCATATCAGACACACAATTGATTAGAAAATAAAAATATGTCTGGAGGGGATCTTTAAATGTTAAAATGTTTTAATTTAACTGTTCCTGATTGTAAGGCAAAGTTTCCACATTGATTTTACACTATGCAAACAGTTTCTTAACCAACACATAAAAAGCTGGGTAAAGGAACACCAGCGTTCTTCAAAGAAACACATTGTGTTGGTCGCTGTGGTTGAACTGGGACATCCTCAGTTCAAGTGTGGCCTGGGATCTCTTGTTTCTCAGCTTGTCTCTCTTCCCTCTCAGTTTCTGTCAACTCTCAAAAACAGTACAGGGAAGAAAGGCATAATATAAAGTTCTTTTAATATAAATATAATATAAATAAATAAAGCTGATAAAAACATTTATCTTAAGAAAAAAATTAAACCATTTGTCTTTTTCTGATCCTGTATCTGCTGGATAATTAAAAAGGACTTAGGAGGGAGAGTTTTTCAAACTGTATTCTCTAACTACTGTACTATATACATACATAATAAAAGTAAACACGAAGATAATGGGCAAAACTTGTAAAGTAAGTAAATAAGTGACCTATTTCAGTGCATCATTGCATAATCATTTTTATTGTGACTACACAGTGCATATGGTTTTATTCTGCTTCATGCTGTGAGTATGTATACGAATGCCAAAAACAAGAGCTGGCATGGGCCACCCTCAGCTCCATCCAAATGAATCCCTCATTATTCCCTCTATCCCTGTGATCTCATGAGGTTGAGGGATGCAGACGACAACAATGACAAGCTGATCGGCTCCCCTGTTACAGCAGAGAAGGAGGGATGAGCCAGAGGACAGTGAGACAATAAAGAGGACGACAGAAATGCTCAGAGTAAGAAAAAAAAAGTGAGAGGAGGGGGGGAAAGCAAGATAAGAAGAGGTAAGTGGTTTACAGTGCAGTGTGAGCTGTATGTAGGAGGAGTGGAGCAGAAACAGCAAGACTAGAGGAGGCATTGACTGGCTTGGAAAGACAATAAAAATAGTGCTGACATGGTATAGTTAATGTGTGTGTGTGTTTGTCAGCACGTAACAGAGAAGTGGGAGTGGTGATGAAACCCTTCCCGGAGCAGTTAAAAAAAAAGAAAAAAGAAAGAAGGAATGATGCGACAACAAAGAAAAGAAATCAAAGTGCAGAAAGAGGAGAACACAGGTTGCTTCGATTACGATTCCAGATGTTAAATCACACCTATTTAGATAACTGCTGCTGGGATTGATGGGGGAAAAAAGACAGGGCAAAGGGGAGGAGGAGAAAAGTGTGGGATGAAAAGTGGCAGAGGAGGACTGGGGGACGCCAAATGCAGTGGGGGGAGAATTGTAAGAGAAAAAAATATGGTTGCCATGCAAAGGCAAAAAAGCAGTGGAGAATTGGGTGAAAGAAGGAGGGAGAAAAGAGGGATGGAGGGTTGTGATGATGGATGCGCTGCTCTCGTTTTGTGCCCCCTAACGAAGACTCTAATTAGTGTTTGTGTAATTCCACACTGTCTCCTCCGCCTGCTCATCTTAATTAACTACATTCATCTTCTCCTCCCTCCATCCATCCCTTTCTCTCGCCCTCCCTCCCTCTGCCCTCCTAAAATAACATACTGACTGTCTGAACCCCACCTGGACCAGACCTGCTTTTACTTTACGTGCTATCTCTCTTTCCCCTCCTGCCACATGCTTTTATTCCCCCTTTCTCTCCATCCTTTTACCATATGCATTCTTCTTCTGCCATCTGACGCCTCTCTCTCTCTCGCTCTCTCTCTCTCTGTTTTCTTCCTGCCTCACCTTGAAAAAGGTACTTTTTTTTTTTTTTTTGCTCTGTCTCTCTTTCAGCTGACTGTGTTAGCGCTTTGCCAGTGTAAAAGCCGGCCCACCCCAGTGAGTCTCCAGAGCCTTGTACTGTGACGGCCCATTTAGTCATTGCAGCCATTAATTTCATCAATAGGCTCAAGAAATAGCAGCGACACCACCAGAAATACATGGCTACTCCGAGATTGTCATACATTAAAGCCAAGTGACACCCCCAACAGCACCACCAAGACAACAAGCCAATAAATCCAAGAGCAACTGTAAAACAAATTGAGGGTGACACGAGGCAAACAAAATGAGGAAACGGGGGAAAAGGAGCAACAAATGATTTCACTGAATCTGGCTCTACTTCAACTATATGAAGGCCAATTGGGTTTAGGGGACAGTTACACAAGTGTTTGAATGGCAGCCGGAGGAGGAGGAGAGATGGAGAGGGCTGTGTGAAGTGCATTTACAGATGGAGATGACAGGGCTGTTGATGACTGGTCTGTATTGTGTTATTGTAGCGAGCTGCGGATGGATCGGAGTACCTGCCATCATTTAGCCCCACAGTCTGAAATGGCTTTCCTGCTTTCAGCCTTTCAGCAGTCAGTCAGTGTGACAAAAGACTGCTGGGAGTCAGAGCCTCCGTTTCACAGCACCCCATCTCTGCGCAGACACACACGGGCGCACACGCACACACAGTCGTAAATATTCTGCACACATGGGTACCCATGCACACAAACCCAATCAGACGAGCTGCAGAAGAGGACCCTTAGCACTCACTGATGCAAAAATCAGGTGCCAATCAAATTTATAAGAGAAAGGAACATTTTGTTTGTGTTATGTCTCTTGTTCTTTCTCTCTCTCCTTATATATATAAAAATGTGTGTGTGTGTGTGTGTGTGTGTGTGTGTTTCTGTGTGTTAACATGTTTGTGTACACAGATGCTCTGGACACAGCAGTAAGCTCCAGTTTGCTGAGAGCAGCAGAAATGGTTTTCATCCTCTTTGGTATGGACACCAAAAGACCCACTTACACCCATAACATACCATCACGACCCAGAATGCATTTCACCCTTTAAAATTTGCTGGCTGCCTCTGCTGGCCCTGATAGCCATCATACTGCCCAAATGGGGAAAGAACTCTCACACACACACACACATACAAATGCTCACCCTGCACCCACACATGCGGCATTGATAGCAATTACAAGCCAATCGGTCCCACCTCCTGCTGAGGGTCAGAGGTTAATCTAGCAGGGTTTCACCTGACAGCACTTCCTCGCAGCAGCCAAGCAGACAGAAGAGAGAGAGGCAGAGAAGAACCAGGAAATAGAGACAGAAAAAGGAAGGAGAAAGCCAGGAGCAATAGGGCGACAGAGATAGCAGTGGCGACAGAAACAAGGGGATTGAGATAGAATGACAAAGAGGAAGCTACAGGCGAGAGAGAAAGAAATGGAGAAAGAGGGAAAGAAAGAAGTGAGACCGTGAGCAACAGAGATACAAGCTCAGAGGATGCCAACCGTCTACCAATCGTAGGCCAAAATCTACCAAATGGGCATAAATCTCCCCGCCGCGCTTTCAACTTCCCGCACAGATATGATGTCACCGTCAGGAACAGCGTGGAGCCGTCCTCGCGGGCGGAAGGCGCCTTAAGGCATTGATCTCAGATCAGCTTAGCCACTGAAATACCTAACCTTTAACAATAAAAGGGAAATGCAAATCTGACCTTAGATGACAGTGTAAGTTAAATCTCTTCCCACTCTCCTAATCTCGGTGCCCACTGGGCTCGGCGTCACCTGTGCTGCTGCTGCTGCTGCTGCTGCTGATGAAATGTAGATGTTACAAAGAACGGGTGGCAGCTGGCTTTTTCAACCTG
>JAPZDY010000025.1:13458077-13468509 GCA_029783645.1 Ctenochaetus hawaiiensis
TCAGTCTAATAAACAGGATATGTGTCCACTGTTCTGTCCTGCCATTCCTATAGCATACGAATGAGCGGCTATTAATGATAACAGATGACCATCCCATATATTTATGGAAAAAGCATTGATGTTTGTTAAAGAACAGAGATTCTTATATCGAAAGTAAAAACACTTCTATTTCTATGTAGGAACATTAGAGTTCTCATGACTTTAAAAAGATGTTTGGTGCATGTGTTCACTGCTCTGCATAATCTGGAGGTAATCCCAGGACAGCGCCTGTATGGGAAATGTAAAGGTACAGAGAGAAAATGCAGAGCTCACAAATTTAAGGACAGAAAAGTAGCACTAAAAAGATCTTTTCAGGACAGTTTAGTTCTGACTGCTGAATTCTTCGAAACCACATTAAAAATAACAAGAGGAGCTGTGTCAGACTCACGCAGTGTTTGTGCTGTTTAAGTTAAAGTGGTGCCGTCAGAGGCGGATGAGTTGCTTTTTTTTTTTTGACAGCCAAATTATTGAATGACCGTCTTCCCTCGTTATCAGTAGATTTTAGGCAAAATGTGGAGCGACACGAGAATTTATCTTTCCCGCCCATGTGTTAAATTTGAACAAATTGTCCACAGAGAACAAATCCCACAGCGATGGGCTGGAGGCGATACACAAAAAAACACACACATATGTACATACACACTCACACTCACACACTCAGAGTTGTTGTTGATATTAACATTATTCTCTGAGCCGATGCCTAAGCTCCAGCGGTGTAATCAGGTGCTAATAACAAGGCTGTGATGTTTACAAGCTGTTTCAAAGCGCTTTATGTATGTGTGTGCGTGTATGAGCTGTGTGTGTGTGTGTGTATGACTATTCTCTATGTGATGTCTACTCTACTCCTCGCCAGAGCTCTTGGGGCTTTGTGGGGGTACTAATAATGTAGACTGTCAGCTCATGCACACACATACACACACACGTACGCACACACACCAGATGCTCATATGGTGTGTTTGTGATGCAGCTAATGGTAGCAGCGTAGCGACAGTCTGAGGCCATATGCTGAGCCTGATCACAGCAGAGCAAAGTGGTCCGGCGTTAATAAACTCTACCGACATGACAATTAGGAATCCTTCATGTAAAGACCATACAGTCATAGTGAAAATGCACCTGTTTTTCATCAAACTCCCCACACGCACACACCCACACACAAACACACACACCAGGAATCAACTGTTGTGGGCCAGGAGCAGCTGGGAAGAGAGCCACAGCTTTGACAGGAAAAGTGTCTACTGTCACTGCTCGCTGGGCAGAAATGATGCTTATTGTTGAGCTTTGATTATAAATATTGTTATCGCTTCATCGAGACGTAAACAACTTCAAGTCTGAACTGCGAGCTTGCAGAGGGGCTTTGTTCAGTCTTATTTCTGAATGCAGTTTCACTCTAAAGGGTTTTCATTAGAAATAATTAGGGGGAGATATGAGAAAGTCTTGATTTGGTTTTGATTTAACAGGCAGAGAACGGGAAAAAAAAGGCAAGGCAGGGTCTTTACTTTAACAAACTGCAGAGGACACAGAATTATGCTCATTCCATCCACAGAGAGAGCGCGGCAGAGAGGGAGAGAGTCTTTAATTGAGGTTTTATCCATTTAAGCTGTCACTAAGAGTCCAACTCTGAAACCTTTTAACCACTCTCCTCTCAGTAATGACACAAATCAGAGAGGAAATGTGTTTGTGTCTCAGCGTCTGCGCCGGTGTGTGTGGGTGCGTGTGTGTTCGCGCGTGTTAGTGTTGGTGAAGCAGGAGGGTAATTATGCGGAAATTGGGAAATGGCTAAGTGAATTATGACCTTGTTTCAGCAGAAGGCTTTAATCAGTCCCAACCAGGCCAGAGAGGGAGGCACAAATGTTGGCTACACAAGCATCCTGATCCTGATGGCAACAGCCACCAGTCAGTAAGACTGACCGACTGAAGCTGAACTGACTCAACCAGTGTGATGTGTCAGTGGAAACAAGCCAGTCCACCAGTAAATCACACAGCAACACATTAGAAAAACCATTGGCACAGTGTTCATGAATGATCACGAGGCTGACATAGTTCAACAGTAATATTCAGTGGTTATTGCTTTGGTCTATGGTGGAATTGTAAGTGCATGTATGGCTGCACTTGTATGGTTGTGCAATAATTAAAAAACATCACACAATATGTATTGACTGTCAGTATAACCGTTTTGTACCCAAAAACATTATCAAGGCTGTGAGTGATAATAATTTTCTCTGTTAGTTAATCTACGGATATTTTTTCCAGCGTACTGATCAATTATTTAGTTTATAAAAAATGAAAATTGCCTCTTATTACATCCAAGATCCTGAGGTGATGCCATTAAATTGCTTGTTTTGTCTCACCAGAAAAAAAAGAAGAGAAAATAAGCATTTTTTTTTACTTTAAGTGTCTGGAATCAGAGAATGTTGTTAAAAAATGACCACAAATGCCAGATTAATAATTATGTAAATTTCTGCTATTAATTTCCTATTAAAATTGTTTCCGCTCTGAAGATCATATTTTGTGTAGCTTTTTTTTTTTTTACAAAGTAATCAGTCCAAGCAAATTTGCAAGTAAAAATTACCAAAACTTGTTATTTAAGTTTTTGTTTTGTTGTTTTTATATAAATTGGGAATTAAATGAGATGCTACGCTTATTGCACTGAATATTACTTTTTTCATATTGTGACACAGTTGATCAAGATTAGAAAATTAAATGTTTAAATATTATAAATTATTTTTTTTCCCCAAATTTCCAAGAACCATATGCGTGTGCAATAGTAATTTAATGTGTCCGGATCTGCTGATGGTTGTCCTCAGATTTGTCCTGTGTTTAAATGAAACTGCAAATTTAAATTCTGCAGACTGATGCATGTTTATCACATGAAGTCTGTTTTTCTGCAGGAAGCTTTCTTTTCTAATGGATAGACAGAGAGCTGGAAAATCATTAACTTGGATTGGAAAAGTAACTTCTTGTCTCTATGGTCCCTGCTAAGATTTTTATGTTTGTGCATTTACATAAGTGCATACATTTACCTTTAATGTTGATATAAGTGCACAAATTTTCTTGGAGCCCCAGTGAGTCTAGTCTTAAACAGCGATACTGAAATGAACTGTAAAATGTGCTCGTTACAATTTATTATAGTGTGCAAGAAAGAGAATGGACGGAATTAAGATTTAAATTTGATACCAAAAAGAAAGTAAATGGGCAAATACACACATAAATGTGCAACTTTTGGCCAACCTATGGCGATAAAGGAGAACATGAAAAATGTTGAGTGCGTTGTTGTGTTCGATGCCACTGTCAATTTAGTTCTAAACTGGCCATTCTGTCTGAAAAAAAAAGCTAATTTAAAACGTGTTTTGGATTACCTTTCCTGCCTTTCCAATCCCCGTGCTCGTGCAAGTTCACGTGGCTGCTTGTGTGTGCATGAGGAGTGTGTTTTGCTTGTTCATGTATGAATAGCTCTTGCTGTTCAGATGTATGTATGGTCAGCAGCACCGCTGTGTGTCAGTGTGTCTCTGAGTGCCTCTGTTGGATCTGGTCTGGCGGTCTATTTCTGTCAGTGTTGGATCGATGGCGTCCTTTAGACACTGCACTCCTCTCCTGGATGTTTCGGCCTGTTCCTCCTCTCTCTCTCTCTCTCTCTCTCTCTCTTTCTCTCTTGTGTATCTGCCGCTCTGCCCTTCCCCTCCATCTCTCCTGCTGCCTCTCCCATTGGCTCGACTTCTCGACATCACCTCTTCCTCTTCTTCTCACTGTCCACCTCTGCATCACCATACTACTCTCATGTCTCTCTTCAGATCAGACAACGAGCTCTCAGTGTGTGTAGGTGTGTGTGTGTGTGTGTGTATTATTCTTCATGAGGGATTCCTGTTTCTGGCTTTTCATCTTGCTCAGTTTGCGTGCATGTGCTGAATGCCAACATAACATCGCAGCTCTTCAAGGATTTTTATGGCATTTGTGTGTCTTTTTACAGCCTGTGTGTGAGCGAGGTCTGAACCAAACCTTTGATAAGTTGTAGTTAAGTGTACAGAGAATTAATTAACTGTTATTTTTACAATCAATGAATCATTTTGAACAAGTGTTGCTGAGGATTTGCCTGTCTCTATGTCCATGTTGGAGTTTTGGACTAAAGAGGCCATTTTAAGATGCCGTTTCTTGCTTTTTTTAACAAAACACTGACTCAGTAGATGGAAAAAAGAAAAAGACATCATTAGATAATGAAAATATCCATCAGCTGCAGCTCAACTGTGAAAAAACTGGCCAAAATGGATAAAATCTTTTATTATAGTATAATGTGGTAGGTTGAAACAGTAAGTGGATTTATCGCCGAGTTTATCAACAGAAAATCAGTCAGTGAGTAATGTGATAATGGGATAAATTGTTAGGGTCATTTATGAAGCTAAAATGCCAGAGGCTAGCAAACATGAGCATTTGCTAAAATCTCTGACATGCATGAATTATTTAGAGATTCAATGATAATAAAAATAAACACAGTTTGCAGCCTTAAAAAGTAATTAACAAATTGCAGTGTTCATACAAATATCTTCATCTTACATTTTTTGGAAAATTCCATGGAAAGAGCCCAAAAACGCAAACACAGTCCTTCTCTTGTGTTGACTTTATCAGAGACATGCTAGTTTTCAAACCTTTAGACTTAACATGTTAAGTCAGTTAAAGGGATGAACAGGGTGCAGGATCTTGTTGTTTGACAGAGATGCATTTGTCAATACAAATTTTTGAAACACAAGAACTTTACAGTTATTGTTACCTGCTGTAAATTCCATTTATAAACCATCTATAGATTAAATAACCTAATGAGAAAGTCTGTTTTTGCTTTATTCGCTAAATTAAATACCTTACACTTTATCACAGCTATGTAAAAATCCAATATTTCTATGAAGAAGTCTATTGATTTGAAACATTGCCTGCAATGGTAACTGACAAATTTGTATTGACTCACAGTTTATTGTCTATTCATCCAACAGTATCTGTTAGGTGTACCAGTGTGTGTGTGTGTGTGCTCCTCTTTATGTGTGAATGATCTGATGTATACTGCATGTTTTTGACCTTTGGTGTGCAGTTTTAGATATGTTTTTTATGCATTTACATGAGGGACGGCTCTGTGTGTGTGTGTGTGTGTGTGTGTGTGTGTGTGTAGGTGTGTGTGTGCATGTGTGTGTGTGTTGAACGGAGTCAATAGTTGTCAATGGAGGGAGAGAGAGAATGAGGATGGCTGAGAGCTAGCGATGCTGGCTGGCCTCAGTGCTAACACCCACGCTGTGTGTAGGCTCTGCTCTCCGTTCCTACGCTTTGAGGCACAGGAATGTGCGAGCGCTGCCGTAGTAAGACCGCAGACGAATGAGTGTTTACTATCTCTCTCTCTCTGAGCCAACTTCTTTCTCCTGCTCGACTATCATGTTATTTAATGAAAACGTAAAGTCCAGGGCGACTGCTGGAGGTGGATACATACACTGTCTCCATTTCACTTGTGTTAAGGGGAGGGAGAGAGAGCGTAGAGGATGGAGGGGGGTTGGAGGAAAGAAGGGGTGGATGGGGGAGTGTATGGAGGATGTGGGGGTTGCAGGGTTGTTGTAATGAATGTGCTGCAGTTAAAAAGAATTCTGTGTCACTTCCCGGGAGAGAGAGAAATAAAGATGGTGGAGGGGGAGAGGGAGATGTGGGAGGAGATGTTGTGAAATAGGATGTGTTGTGTTGATGGAGCAGAGTTCTTCGCAGCCAGGAAAACTCTCCACCCATCCTTGTATGTGCAAACATGTGTGTGTGTGTGTGTGTGTGTGTGTGTGTGTGTGTGTGTGTGTGTGTGTGAGAGCTGCAGAAAGAAAGTGAGAAAGACTGTGAATGCCCCACAGCCTACAAGCATACCACCCACACACATTACCCACATGTATTAGAACCATACATATGCATACTATTCATTCTCCACCTCCTCTACCTCTCTTCCCATTTTTCCCCTTGGTTTTCCAGCTTACATACATGCACGCATTTTTCAATAACATACACACACACACATGCAGGGAAAACTGGTTTCACAGAGACAATCTCTGTCATTACCTCCCACAGATTCCTCAAGGGAGTACATTGTTATTTTCTTCCAGCCCTGATCAAATAAAGTCTAGCAAAGAGAATGAACACACACACATGCGCGCACACACACACATACACACACACGCTCTTCCCAACTCACAAACATACAGGAAAACACACACCATACACTCATACACTCTATGTTGTGGCTGAATAAAACAGAATGATGACACCCATCCGCCCACTCGCTGTGTGTGTTGTAAATTGTCGTTCACACCCCGTGCGCTGAGTGCTTCTTCCCCCCTTGAGGTGAACAGTAAATCCCAGCATATGTATTGCATCACGTGTTGCAATTTTCTACAGTATCGGTCCAGATAATCAAAGGCTCCTTGACACCGTCCTCATAAAGCAGACAGGGCTGCAGAACTGGGAGTGGAAAGGCAGGGAGACCAGTTCAACTCTGCATCGGCCATATCTGTTGGCCTCTGTTGTTGCAGGAGAGAGAAAAAGAGACAGAGAGAGCACACAACAAGAAAGACCAGACAGAGAAGAAAAAAAAATCATTGATGGAGGGTGAAGGGGAAGGAGGGGAGGGCACCAAAGAATAGAGAAAGGAGGGCCCTGCAGAACAGTACTGCCAAAACCGAGGTCAATTGTGATGAAAATGGCCGTTCACATGACCACAATAGCGGCTGAGTGACAGCACTAAAGCAGCATGGACGGGCTTATCCTGATCACTCAGGGCCTTGACTGGGGAAATCACAATGCCCTGGAGATCTGTCCTTTCTGGGCTTGGAGGATCACAGAGCGCCCACGGTCCCAAGCCTTGGCCCTGAAATGTCCCTGACATTACCATATCAATGCCTCCCCGGCTTTTCCGCCAAGGAGCAGGGCGGCTAGCGATAGTGCCTCCCGGTTAGCATCACCCTGCGCCTTCACAAGGCTATTCAGCAGGGAGTCAATGCTAACTCAATGCTAAGTGTGAATGGAGAGAAGTGTAAGCTCACTCCTGTAGCGTGAACCCATGTCTTCTGAGGCATTCAGGCTGGTGTTTGTGTGTGTATATATGAGTCTCTGTGTCTCTGTTCACCTTTATCTCTCAGCCCCACTTTATTTTTTTACATTCTTAAGTTGGTCTCATGTGTCAGTGTCACAGAGTATTGAAAATGTTCAAATTCCAAAAGTTGGCCTCCTCTTCACTTAAGGTTAAATCACAGTTTTTTTTGTTTGGAATAAAAACTCATGTGAAGTGCCTCAAATCTGAAGAAAAGCTTCTAGATTGACTTTGTGGTCAGATTTTTTTCTCAGCCTCTTCTTCACAGAACCTAAAATGGTTGAAAATCCAAATGAACAGAAAAATGGATTATCAAACATCTACAATTCAATGAGAAATGGGTAAACTTCTTCTGGTCTGCTCTCTGTTAATCATTTCATAAGTTCTTAGTAACTTCTAGCTAGTTTCAAACTATTAAAAAAAGGCTTTAGCAGTAAATTCTAAGCGATGTCAAAGCCAGTTCAGGGTAAGCCTAGATGTGTTAAGAGAACTGGATCCAGAGTCGTTGGCAGGTCCCTGTTCATTTCTATAAAGTTTCTCAGTGACTTATGAAATTTAAAAAAGTTTGGAGCATTTGCGTGAGACTTCCACCACCTATCTTCCAGTTTAGCTCCCTATTTACTAAAGTGATTTATTATTAAATGTAATCAGACTGAAAAGATTTAACTTGGTCAATGAAATAAGTCGTTTTGCAGAGGTTGTTATGCTAAAAAGTTCAGCTTAAACCTTGTGGTTGTACTTTTTTTATATGCAGACTTTTTGTGATCAGTGCTCAGGTCATGACTCCTCTAGTGTTTGTCCTCCATTTCTTAAGTCTTCCCTCACACAGAAAACTAATGGTGAAACAGCAGAGTTAACAGTGTGTAAGAGAAGAGGTGTGAGAACAGGTAAATGCTCCTTGATTTTGATGAATGTTATACATACACTCGCAGTAGATGGCCTATAATATCGTTACAATTGAATTAGAGGTATTACCCATAGAGTACAAGCCACAATGCAGTGTTAACCTTATTATAACGCAGAGGGGAGGAAATGGATCATCTGGAGAAGAACAGCTGTTTTTTTTTTAAATCATGCAGATGGGATGGAGAAAGAGGTAGAGTGAGAATAAGCAAGAGAGGAAGGAGGAAATCGATGGCTAAAAAAGTAAAGAAACTAAAAGAGCAATGAAGAGAGGAAGATGAGAAAGACAGGTGAGGTATCGGCCGAAGACTTCTTGCTCTGTCATTGGAAATCAGAGCCGTGGGGCCGGACACTGTTTGATTTTGTTGTTCCTGTTTTAATCTGTCAGTCAGCACGCTCACGCAGACACACACACACACACACACACTCTGATAGCCTGGAGTCTGTCACTGAGCATCGGCAGAGAGCTGAGAGGTTATCATGCGTCGTCAGGTGCCAGACTGACTCTTGGTAGCAGGTTTGTCATTTGTAATTAGAGAGTAAAGGAGAGCTGGCTTGTTTTTTCTCACTTCTCTCTCCTATTCTCTGGCTGAAGGCTGTCTCTGGGTATCGACAGACAAGTGACGAGACACACACACACACACACAAATGCATGCACTGACACACGTTTGATGGGCCAAGTTTGATTCCATTAAGTGGAGTTTGTCAGTTAGTCAGTGGAGTGTTGGGGTGAATGCTGATGGCCAGACAGCGAATCCCACAGAGCAAAACAGGATCTGGAGCGGCGTGTTCAAACACTGAGGGTGACTGAGCGGTGGCAGGCCTAACTATGATTACTGTATGTTAGTCACATACACACACACACACACACACACACAAACACACACATGCATACACCCTGTCTGCTGTTGTATGGCTCTGTGGTCACGGTCCATGCAGCTCTGAGTTCTTGTCACGGTTAAAAAGGCTTCCTTCTGGAGAGGGGGGAGGAGGGTGGGGGAGTCTTAAGACGGAGAAGGAGATGGGGAGGAAAGAGGGGGGCGGGATAAGAGGAGCAGGAGATAATAGGAGAGGGCTAACAGTGGGGGTGGCGGGCTGGGATGGACCAAAGAGGGAGTGAAAGGGGGGAAGATAGAGGCTGAAGGTGGGTTTTTCGGAGTATGAAAGCCTGCGTGCCTCCATTCCTGTGCCATTGATGTATTCTGATGCTAAGTGTGTAAGGCTGGGCCTCGACTGGTCTCTGGGAGAGACGAGCCTTTGATAGGCACAACCAAGCTCTGGGACAGATCTCTCACATGCCATTCATATGCATATCTGTGTGTGTGTGTGTATGTGTGTGTGCATGTAGGCATTTTTTTGCCATTTAAGTAACTGTTTTTCCAGCCATTTGTGCTCGTTGTGGGTTAGTCTTATTTCCATATCAATGTGAGCTTGTTTTAGGCTGTTTTTAGCGTCACACACCCTAATCCTAAATTAGCCTCTAGGACCATGCTGGATGTTTTTATGATCTGCTATTGGGTAATTTTAAATGTGTGTGCATTTTTTTGATATGAATATGCAGCATTTTGTGTGTGGCTGCTGTATAACAGACCACATCTGATCATGTAATTGCCCATCTGCAAATGAGGGCAAAGCGCAGAAACTCAGAGGACTGCATCTCACCAGCCTGCACATGATGTGTGCATGTGTGTAAGTGTGTGTATGTGTGTGTTTGTGTGTGTGCAGCATGATGCTTGTGTTGCCCTCTAAGCTATGTGTGCGTGTTGTTGTGTCCACTGCTTTGTTTGCTATGTGTTCCGGTCCCCAACCGATTAAAGCATGAAATTCCACACACATTGTGTAACGGAGGGGAGTCTCACATGTGGACAGACACACACAAATGAGGGCACACACACAATAACACACCAAAGCGAGGAGTCAGAAAGGCCTGTTAATGACTGTCGGGGACAGAAAGGGAGCAGGACTGTGGTGGTGTCACAGCTTTGTGACAGATGCTGGTTGTAAAACGCCTCGCTCACAGGTTTATTGTTATGAAAAAAAAAAGTAACGATCAGATTCGGCAAGATTGATGCCGTTTCTTCTTTCTTTCTCTTTTTTTCACACACACACACACTGTCCCTGGGTCCTGATCCCCCCTCTGAGCTCTGGAGAGTCTCTCCCATCAGTGACCCTCCTTCCACTCGAGCACTCCGGCATGTTTCTCTCCCTTTTCCTTCCTGCTTGGATTTGTTCTTCTACTTCAACCTCCTCTCCTGCTTGTTCATCTTACTTCACCTCCTCTCGCCCGCATACTTCATGGGCTGCTGTGTGTTTATCTGCGTGCGCGTGTATGTGTTTTTTTTTTTTTGCATGAGTTGGGGGGGGGGGGGGGGGGGGGGTTTGGGGAGTTTTTAAAAGAGT
>JAPZDY010000025.1:13468609-13494215 GCA_029783645.1 Ctenochaetus hawaiiensis
GTTGGGGAGTGTGTCAAAGAGTGCTCCCCTTTATACTTTCATTGCCTCTCTCTCTGCTCAAGAATATGATGGATGTTTTAAAACAGAGGGAAGCTAGAATATCAGTGCCAGCCACTGATGTTGCTTTTCACCCCTGTGTGTGTGTGTGTGTGTGTGTGTGTAGGCCTGTGTGTATGTGTGTGTATCTGTGCTTAGAGGCACTGGAGGTTATTTGATCTCATTGTGTTGTTGGAGAGGAGGCTGCTCTCTTGCTTTATGACCGGCGCTGTAGGGAGATATTCAGCTTCACCTGCCTCTCCTCAACAATCCATCATCCCTCTCTCAGCCGCACTCCACTCATCTTATTACTTCCTCTCACACTCTCAGAAACATTTAAGACTTTCTCTCGCCGGCTCGCACTAGCACGCGCCCTAATGTATGCACATACTCTTAGACTCTCTCCACAGTTTGTCCCATAAGCTGAGAAAAACGAGCTGAAACTGTCTCCGAGTTTTTTGCGCTTCACGGTGTGTAAATGAGTGACAAAGTGAGCTTGTGCACGTCTTGTAATTCTGATGGTGTTTCTGTAAGTGATTATAAGACGTCGCAGTGTGAAAGCAACGCGGCTCCTTCGTTAAGATGTTAAGTGTCTGGTAAACTGAACAGGGACGAGGACTTGGCTAATGACTGTTTCTGCACACTTCATCAGATTGCTCGCCTGCAATATTGCCTCATATCACTCTCTGGCACCATTGGCGCTTAATAGTGTGTGTACGTTTGATGGTGTTTGCGTGCGTTAGTGTGTGCGTCTGATCACGACGTATATTGCTTTGTAGAGCTATTACAGTATAATAGGCATAGTGGAATGCACGGCGCGTTAATGCTCCGGCAACATGAAGTAATGACACAATAAAACAATTAAATATGGTGGAGGAGAATTACTTTTCGGAGGAGCTGCACCTAGAAGCAATTTGGACTGAGGCGGAATAAACAAAGTATACATCAGGCTTATTAAGAGAAGAAAAGGAGCTCTACTTCTGCATGTCTCTCTCTTTTTTGAATCTGCTGATTCAAAGACTGATGAATCCAAGAGAAATTCTCCTTGAAGGTGGAGAAGAGGGGATCTCTGTGCATGTTTGCGGGAGAGTGTTGTAATAGGAAGTAATGTTCTGTTCTACGGCATGTAACAGCATTCAGATTTAGGGCTGTTTCCATTATTGATCAGTGTTTTGATTTTTGTATTTAGATTAATTGTTTAGTCAATAAAGTGTCAGCAAAATTGTGAAAAATTGCAATCACAATTTCTCAGAGCCCAGGGTGACGTTTTTACACTGATTTTTTTATTATAAACATCTAAAACCCAAAGATATTAAATTTACAGTGATTGTGAAGAAGGAGACAGCAAATCTTTGTATTTGAAAAGCTGGAAGCAGGATTTTTTTTGTACTCTAATTCGATGAATAACTTTAAGAGAAATTTACTCATTTTTTCATGTTTTAGAGTGAAAATGACTTGTACTTACCAAAAGTTTTAGAATTGCCAAGAAGTTCACCTCAGATGGGACCGTTAGCAAGACTGCGATGTAAGACTTTGTAGCAGGCTGATTGTCTTTATTTTGTCATTAAAAGTGCTTGTTTTGCCTCTTAGAGGCTCACATTGTTGAATATGTGAAAACAGTGCTGACAAGATGCCTACTTTATTAAATCAGAGTTACAAAACCCTTTTTTGTTAAACCAGAAACAGCAGTTAAGTTTCTCTCACCAAATCTGCCAAATCCAATGAAAGAATAGCAGTTTTAATACTTTATTCAAACAGGAAAGAAAGAAAGAAAGAAACAAACAAAAAACACTCACCAAAACCACCTCAACTCCTCTAACTAGTGTCCCAGGAGTTGTAAACTTTGGTTTGGTTGCATTGAAGCCTTAACTTCATGAGCAAAATATGAGATTTTTCTTATTTGACATAAAAACATCCATAAGGAAACACCACTATTGTGACTTCTGTAATATTTTCTGGCATTTTTCAGAACATGACACTTAAGGAGCTTTTTGGAAAACAATCTCCTTGAACTGAAAGTCAAAATGAAGACACAGACGATAATTAAATTTAGATGCCAAAAAAGTGCATGAAATATACTATAAATTGTTTTGTGTGGTAATATTGCTTCTCTATGCGTGTTGGTTTCTTGTATTTTTTGACAGTGCAACAAAGTATTGTAATAGATTTTACTCTTAAGGCGGATCAACTTTGTTATATAAATAGTAAATAGTTTGACCGAGTAACAGATCTCATTGAGCAAGCCCTCACATCAGCAGGCAGACGACAATAACAGAGCTGTCGCTGCCTCTTTCACAGGCTTTATGCAAATGCTGTAATACACTAATAAAAATGGATTATTTCCAGTGTTAATTTAAATTACATCAGCAGTCTGTGGTTTATCTGAGGGAAAGTCCACAAATAAATGATAAACATTGTTTAAATGCAGCAGGTGAACTAGCTAACAGAAGGAGAGCGATCAGGGTCGGACCTCCAACCATATTCAGTGTGGGCGACAGCCATATGTGTATATTTGTGTTTAGCTGTTGATTTGTTTATGTGTTGGAAAGTGTAGGCGTCAGTGTGACTGCAAATTCTCTGACTCACCAAGCAGACTGAGAAACCACCGAAAAACTCTGAGGTGATTTGTCAATTTTTTTACGTAGGTGTTCGTCTGAGAGTCTCTCCCTCTCTGTCGTCTCTGTCTTCGTCTCTGTCCGTCTCTCTCCGTGCCATCCCTCTCACTCACACACATACGCGTGTCTTTATGTAATCGTAATCGTAATCTGTTGAGAATTAGAGATCGAAAACCCATTTACAGAGGTTACCTACGTAAAGTCAGCCTATTTGTCTGCTGTGAAATCGAAACCTTACCCTCTGCCGCTCTCTCCCACTTCTCCCACTCCGTCCCCCCTCACTCAAACTGTCTCCTCTGCAACCTCTCTCTCAGGAGGTCACAACTCCACAATGGAGGAGCGATAAGAGGAGAGATAAGATGATTGGGAAGAAATGAGGGAATTTGTTAAAGATAGAGGGATGGACAGAGAGGTCGTTAGTGAGGAATAAAGAGGAGACACAGTGTTAAAGTGAAGCCACATTTGATGAAGGATGAAGAGCAAGGCCACATAAAAGCTTATGTTTAGTTTTCTGGGGGGAGGGGGGTTGTTGTTCCACACCTAGAAGACCATTTCCACCTTAAAAACAAAGTGTTTTATAAATGCTGTCAGGAACGGGCACATTCCAGAAGTAATGCCTTTGGTCTTAAGGGTCACCTCACAGCCACAGTCACAGCCGAAAGTTTAGTAAAGTTGGTTATTGTTCTCACATATAACTCTTCGTGTCACCTGGGTTTACTGCTTTGGGGAGGGGGACACCTGGGTTAGATGAGGATACGGTTGTGGGGGTTAAGGGTGGGGGCCGACCTGACCCATCAAACAGTGAAAGGAGTCATATTTTAAAAGTCTTCATATATTTTATGGTGGAACTAAATCAATAAACAAATAATAAAACAAGTCAGTTCAGTTCTATTACGCTCTGTATGTGTGTGTGTTGGGGGCACCATTTTTATATCCTTGAATATGTTAGAAGGAATGACCCACACCACCATCCTAGAAAAAAATATTGTCAAGTGGGCTGCTTCTGACTGGATCAGGAGACGAGATGAGAAAATGGGATAAATAACAGAAGCATATTTTGTTTATATAGTTAAAGAATACAGTATTGGTTTGCTCTATATGAAGAGTGCCTGTAGATGACTTCTGCTGTGTGTCATTGTTGAAAGGTAGAAATAAAATTGTCTGGTCTTAACCCGACTTTCAGGAGGATTAGCACCTGTTGTCAAAGGGATACTCTCAGGGCTGAGACCCACAATGCAATGCATCACATATTATAGGTGTAAAAATTACATATATATGACAACAGGTCGATAACAACAGAAAACAGAGCTCAGTGATTCTCATGCAGAACATAACCCATGAATAAACATGAGTTACTTCAGACACAATACGAGATGTAGTTCATGTAAATCAGCCTGTTTGGACTCTGAACGCATTCGACTTCAGTTAATGGTTTTGTATTAATTGCTGTATTAATTTTATCTATAACACCAACTCCTACATCAGCAGAGCAGCAACATTAAGCAGCCAACTGTCTGCTTCTTTTGAGTCTCTGATGGTTCATTTAGTTAGCGAACATTGATGAGGATGCGAACGGGTGTTGTTATTGACATAAAGCCACGTTCATGGTGTTAAATGATGCACAAATTTAAATAATTCAGGTTTGATTGAGGGACTCCTGATTAAACCACTTAATGTTACCTTAAAAGCCATGTTTGTAAAATTGCAGGGGAAGTACGTCTGTGTTTGCCAACTGAAAGAGAGAGATGCAGAAGAAAATTTCTAAATTTTTCTTTCAGCTTGAACGGAGAAGTGTTTAAGGGAGACTGTTTGACATAAAAACTGCTTTCAAATATATCTGCATTAGTGTGGTCATGGCTAAAGTGAATAAGAGAGAGAGCGGGGGTTAGGAGAAGATGGTTTGAAAGGTGGTGAGAGTGTGTTTTGAAATTATGAAATGATGTGTTGCAACAAAGGTGTGTGTGTTTGTGTGTGTGTAAGGGGGAAGTCATGGATTTATGGTGAGAAATAGCACGATGTGAGTGTGAGAAAAGAGAGGAGAACAGAGAATGATGGAAAACAGGATTAGATAGACAACACTGAAGGGAAGTGGTTTGGGCCTGTGAAGAAAGGGACTGTGTGAGTGAGAGAAGTGACAGAAAGGGCCAGTGTACCAAAGCAAAATAAGAGAGTGTGTGTGGGATAAAGAGAGAGAAAAGAAAAGAGGTATAAATGAGTTAAGGTGGGGAATCAGAATGGATAAGCTGGAGCGAAGGAGGTTGGAGGAGAGACAGAACGTCAGTGTAACTGTAACAAAGTCTGACACAAAGCTCCGACCTAAGCTAATAGCCTGTCTATTAATATCTCCTGCTAATGACTGCCACTCCCTGTCACAGAGTGGCAGAGAGCGTAATCCTTATTCATCAGTTTTTAACTTTTACTTCCTGGATAATGATCCTAGTAAAGTCTTTAAATATGGAGGAGAACAGAGCGACCTGCTGTGTGATATCATCGGAATATGACGTACTAGCTGCAGAAGCCTGGGACCAGTGAGAGGAAGGCTGGACAGGTCGCCGGTTTGAGTCTCTAGATTGACAGAAAACATGTAGGGAGGAAGTCATAGTTTTTTACATGGAGATGTTTAAAAATCACCATTTATTTTTATATATTGTGTTAATATTTATTATTTCAAATATTTTAAGCTGTGATGAAACCCAGAAAAATCTGTTATTTATTTAAGCTAACTGTGATTTATTGTGTTTCCTGTCGCTAACTTCCGATGTAACATCAGTCAAAAGGTGTGAAAGGAATTCGACAAAAGTCAGTAAATGTAAAGTGAACATAACTTTCAAACATTCCTGCCTGTGTCAGTTTTCATCTGCAACTGCGGCTGTTTAACAACAAAATAAACAAATCCCATGATCCCACGGTACTTCACTTCACGGCACCACCATGCTACATCCTTTGTTTAGATTGTTATTATTTCCCCCAACAGCGGTAAATACATATTGAATGTTTAAGTAATAAAACCATCTATTTATTAAACTACACAGCGCAGCAGTTCGTAACACTGTGAGGGACAATTTTAAAAACTCTGGAAAGTCATCAAGACGATGATCATTTTATTTTTCATTGGGATAACTAGCAAATGAAGAATATTATTTCTTTCTTCACATCAAAAAGTGCGAAGAATGTGTGCTTAAGAAAAAATAGTTCGGCAACACATCTGTTTAGATACTGTTGCATTGCAAAGCTGAGTTTGGTTCAACTTATGCCAGATGTGTTTTATATTTGTCACTGCTTTCATACTCTTGTACTGTGAAACGAGTGATGGGTGTCAGTTTTTATCACACACTGGAAATGCCGGTCTAACCACACATTTATTAGTTATTTTCACACTTAAGAGTTTTTCCTGAAACCTTCACACTTTCAATTTCTTTCAGTTTATTCTTTTTTTTCTATTCTATTCTATTTTAATGCACATAATAAAAGAGCTTTTTAAGTACTTCCTGCTTTACTTCTCAGCTTCATTAATTCCTATTCAATTACAAACAGAACAGAAAACCCTGTAGACATCTAATTCAGTCAGTGAAAGTAATCAGTCAGTGTAAATGAGAAGCTGATAATTGTTTTTTATTGTGTTACATCATCACACTGACGTCAGGCTACACATCATTGCAAAAAACAAGAACAGGTTGCTCCTTCATAAAAACTTACAGATCAAGAGTAAAACACAACTGCAAGAACTCAGAACCAGACCCAAAGTTTGTTTTTCATTATTTGGCTTATTCCCACTGCTTCCTCTTTTAAAAAACACGGTGGACCTCAATTGATTTTCGGGTCACAGGCTGGAGGAAGGAAAACAGAAAAGGCGAGGGTGAATAAATTGTGAATTAAGAAAAAAACAAACTCTTCTTTTTTTTCTGTAGATGTGTTCGAGTTTGCTTTTTGGAAAACCGCGACCCCAAACAACAGACAACTCAAATCTGTAGACAAACCAAAGCAAGACGCTTCTGGCAGTTAATTAAATATGGATTTTACAGCTTAAAACAGGCATCTATATACTGTAATATTTATTGAGTGTTCGTTTCAGAATAATAAAGTGATTACAACGAAAGCAAGATGGGATATGTTTGGTATAAGGCAGATGCTTTTGTCATTTTTCTCCACAAACATCTCAAGTTCCAAACCAATCAGAAACAATCTTTGGTTCAATGTGTTGCTCAAAAACTTTGAAATGTTAAAAGAAACGATCTGTTAGTAAAACCTGAGCTCCAACAAAATACTGGTATGTTATAAAAGAGCTTTGGAAATAAAGCAAAAAAATATAAAACTACTAACAGATTAAAAAGAGTGAGCAGAACTTTGCAGAAAAGGAGGAATTTTTCTTTATGTGAGCTGGTCCAATTGAGCTGCTTGATTACCAGCTGTAGATTTGTGTTTGTCTTAATAAATATATCTGTATCTTGCCACAAGTGAGTAGGCCTGCTTGGATAACTCTCACTGAAAAGGGAAAAACTCGAAAAATGAGGACTCAATTGGATTTTGCACAGTACATTAAGCAGTGCAACAAATGGATGCTTTTATTCTGAACATTAGTGCGCAGAATCTTTGATTGCAAAATGTGAAATTGCACATTATTCGGGGAAAAATCAGTAAAAGGGACAATGTTAATAAACAGTAACCAATTAGTGTATGCACAGCCTTTCTTTCCTCTTTTCCCTCCTTTCCCTTCCCATCATTATGCAGACGCTGCTGCTTGTCATTCTGATTCCCAGTTTTTGCCTTCTCATGTCCTTTCCTTGCATCCTTCCCTTTCTCTTTAGCATCTCCTGCTTACAAGGCCAGAAAGACATGTGAAGCTACACAGCGAGGGCGGACACGTTGGTGCAACACATACATGTTAAGTGGGATGCATTTGCTCAGCCAAACAACATTTTACACAAAACACATTCCAATTAAAGACTTCCACGAAGGATGCAGTTGTGAATTCTCTCATCAGGCTTCTCTGGAAAGCTTCACCCTCTGAGAATCAGTTGGAAATGTCCCTAAAAATGGGAGTCCTTGATCAATTTGCAGCGCACAAACTGGATGTTGGAGTGTGGAGATGAAAAACCCGAATCTCTCCTTCCTCTCTCTCTCTCTCTCTCTCTCTCTCTCTCCACTCTCTCAGTCCAGACTGCCTGCCTGTCTCCCTCCATTTCTTCAGCTTTTCTCTCCCTGAAACATCTCCCTGTTGGTCTGACCCTTGACACTCATGCACATATACACACCATTACACACAGAAACCGGGTATGCAAAAGCCAGAACACACACACTCTAATGTTTCTCTGGCTCTCTTGCTGCCCCACTTTGCTCCTTGCACAGTGGTTATGTAAAGACAGGACTAGTGTGTGTTCTCACTGCCAGCACTCACACACACACACACATGCAAAATACTATAAATACAGTAACATTGTCACGTCATTGTTAGATGGTGCGTTAACCCCTTTGTAGTGGAGGATAAGGGAGGCGGGAAGATGCATAAAGGACATCATGTAGGTGCAGTTGCTCGAGAAGACATGATGACATGACATCACCGGTCCCTCTCTGCCACAGTGACCTCACAGAGAGGAAGTGAGGAAGAGGAGAGGAAAGTAAACAAGTTGAGGGAGAGAGAGAGACGAGAAACAAGGGGGTAATAATGGGAAGGAAGAGGCTCGAAGGCTGACACTGCACATTCGTACTCAGCGGCACCTCCAGAGTGTTGTGTGTTCCTCACACCTCTGAAGTGTCTTGTCTTATTTAGTCGTTCATAACACAAAACTGATGGGAGTGTGTGTGTGTGTGTGTGTCAGAGACATGTGCCTGGACTGACTGCAGCTGCTGTCACTGGCATGTAGACAACCTTTAGAGTCATCAGGGTGTTGTCTCACACACACATGCACGCACACACACGCCTGCTACAAACAAATTGACAGCAGTCTGTTCCTTGTTACAGCTAGCATGACTTATGCACACACACACATACACACACACGCATGCACTCACACACAAACAGAGCATTAGCCAAGCTTGAAGGGACGTTGCTGCTGGAAACATCAGTACAGTCAGCCTCACCCTCCCCTTCACTTTCCCCCTGACCTCCCTGGCCTCTTGCTCTGTCTCTTTCTCTCCTCCTGACCACCCTCATTTCCACCATCCATCTCTCGCTCCTTTCATCTGTGTCACACATCACTCACTCACTCCTCCTTTTTTTAACAATTTTTATCCCCCCCTGCATCTATTTTTCCTCCTGCAAACGCAGAAATTTTTAGCTTTGGGTTTGTTTTTTGGTGTCAACACACAAACAGATACAAGAGCAGTGACATGGGGGCTCATGCGCACAAAGACACACAACATAAACAAGGATTTTAATTTGTGTTTATGCAAAGCCAGCATTTGCTATTCAAACCAGCCGACCACAACCAATTACAACCAATCCAATTACCTTCTACATGCAACACTTGATATCAAGAAAAGGTCTACTTAGACTTTCAGTGAACAATACCACGATTTAAACAAGCGCATGCGGATGAATGTGTGTGCATGTGCATGTGTGTGTGTGTGTGTGTGTGTGTGTTAACTGACCTGCAGGTTATTCCCTGGTTGGCTCATCGTCATGTTTGATTGGCTGCCTGCCGGTTTCATCACATTGCACCAGAGACAGAAACAGACCTCATGGCCTCTCACCCACAGGTCTCTCTCTCTCTCTCTGTTTCTCTCTCTCTCTCTCTCTCTCTCTCTCTCTCTCTCTCTCTGTTTCTCTCTCTCTCCCAGTGTTGGCTGACTTTGGTTTTGTCTGGCAGGCCGAGCTGTGGGGAAGCACTTTGATTGAAGAGACAGAACAAAAGCTCACACTGCCATCTTTGAAGCAGCTGTCCTGTGCATGACAGTTTCTCTCCTTCTCTCTGCATACACATGCCAGACATGGATACACTAACGGACACACACGTACAAACACACATATTCTTGTAGGCACACACATATGAAGACGATTCAGCCTGCAGGGACAGCTGTGACACCTGCAAAGTGTGCATATAACCTGTCTGCTACTCACATGTATGAGCAAACAAACATCCCTCTCCATTCCTGCCCAACATGCACACTCATACATGCATTCACACACACATAAACGCAACCACACACACACCATCTGGTCACCATCTCTTTGTAAACAGCTAATGTTGTGCGTGCTAAAGCTTTACAATAGCTTTTTCCAGCACAAGACCAAGAGCTCATGGTAATCAGATGTCTTATTTTGTCCAACTTAAGTCAAATTTTTTTGGCATTTTTGCTCAAAATTTACTCAAGAATTTATTCCGGACCAAAGTGTTGAATGGTAAACAATCGGTACAGCCCTGAAACAAAGGGCTGATATAAACCACACTGTCAGTATACAAGGTGATGATGTGTCGTCTCTTAAATAACCTCAAAAAATTCCTTAACCCTGACTGTTATGGAACCTTAAAAACCCGAAAAAGGTAAATTAATCTAATATCACAACATTAATATCACATTGCTTTGTTGTCTAGCCACATGCACACTTGCCCCCCCCAAATATTGACCTTCATCATTTCCTCATCTGTGTCTGATTTACTTTGCTGTTCCTCTGACAAAAGAAAAAGAAAAAGAAAGATGATTGGTTGAGCATGTTGAAGCAGAAACGTGAAAAAGACTGCTTGACAGGAAGAAGTGGAGGAGAATAGATGGAGTTGGCAGAGGGAGAAGCAGTGGCCGCCATGAGAGAAGCTAAATGGAGGTGTGTTGAAGCATTAAAAGTGAGTTAACTCTGCCTCGGAGAGACAAACTAAGTTCAGGGTTCAGACACACGAGCAAATGCTGGCTGCCTGCCGCTGCTGTAGCTCCGTGGTAATGATAAACATTACAGCGAAGTAATGTATGGACGAGTCGGCTGCCGCGGCTTCTGATGTTGCTTTATCTTCCTTCTGAGCAGCCGACACCAGAGTACTCACAACCTCCACCGCCTCGGCCAGGAATGTGTGTGCTAAGCAAATCACCGGCCGCATGGACCGACAATAAAGCTCGGGTTTGAATTTCAATCAGCCCGTGACCAGGAGGAGGGATGGAAAGATGGAGGCAGGCAGGCAGAAGGAGCGCGCTGATGAGAGGAGGAGAGATAGAAGGATGGAGGGAAGGAGGGGACAGATGAAGGGGTCAGCCCAGCGAGATAAGGGAGGGCAGGGAATGAGAAACGGAGTATGAAAGTGAAAGCAGATGGAGATATTTTACATAGAGGCAGATAGATGGATGACAGGGGGTGCGACGAGGGGACAGGGCGGAGAGATAATTACCAAGATAGAGAGGGAGGCAAACGACAGGAGAGAAAGAAGGAAAGGGATTACAACTTTACAGCAAGGTGGATAGATTGGCAGTGGCAGACAGAGAGAGAGAGGGAGAGGGAGGACGGAGAGGTGCAGGAGACGAGAGGAACAGGTGATGACAAACAGAGACTGAAAACGCAGAAAAAGAAAGTGTGTTTAAAGGCAAGTAAGGACAGTAAGCGAGGGAGAAAGTCCTTGCCAGAGGGGACGAAAGCGTCAAAAAGCAAACACAGTTGATTCATTTCTCTCATGTGTTTTTTGTAATGTCAGCTGTGCCCGTTTGTGTGTGTGTGTGTGTGAGTGTTCTCTGCACACTTGCACACATCCATGCAACACACACGCGCACACCTACTCATACGGCATCAATACCTTAGCCAGCTGCACACATACACACCGCCATTCATAAAGGCACAACAGCAGCCTCCCAAGACATAACAGCATCTTTTCATATTCCTGAAATTGGCTGAATCAAAGTGCTGTTAACAAGACAGGGAGTCGGTCTGTCAGAAGAGCTCCTCAGCAGCTGAGGTGAGCAGGTGGCACATCTGGTTTCAAAAGAGATATTTTTAAATCTCTAACCAGAAGGCAGCAACGCACCAATGACAGCCCCTGAGTATCCTGTACACTGAGAGTATTCTGGAGCAAACTGAAGGCGTATTTCAAATCCCTGAGGAGGAGGATGGTGAATAGATTTATATTGTGGGAGAAGGAATTCTGAGCGTCCAGATTTCTGGAAGCAAAAAAACACTTTTTATTTTGTGCATAGGAATGTTAGATGACTGGAAGTTAAAGCATATTGCTTACATTACCAAGAAACACTTTTGGTTGGATTATCAACAGAAAAGATGAACAACTAAGTTAGAGGATAAGAACCGCAACTACAACTCCACACCATTTGCCTTCAACTGGCTCCTTCTCCATAGCAACAGTAGTTTAGGCTGCTGTAGCTTTTAAAGCCTTAAAATATTCAGTTTGCCAAGTTAATGGGGAAAAAAAATGAGTCCACAGAAATAAACTTCACATATGTAAAACTGTTGTAAAACTGTGATTACATCAGTTTGTGGCTGCTGTTGTTAAATTATCCGTTTATTGACCATGGCAAAAAAAATACTTCCACAACCTCCAACTTGGCTCCTCTATTCATAAAGAAGTGAATTATTACACCTGGCGGTTAAGCTTGGCAACAAAGATTGAATTTCCCAAACTTCTGCCCTCTACTGTGAAGGTGAATACAAGGCCAGTGTGGAAAAAATCCTGCTGATACACACAAACAATTTGTCCAGCTCTTTCACTCGCCCCTTCCTGGTCGTTTTTCACCAACGGAAATGGGCTTTTTAGGCCGCAGTGTGAACTAACAAGAGAGCAGTGCCCATTAGCAGATTGATGCTGGCTTTACCTGTGCTGACAAGTTTTAGGGGGTGGGGGGAGTGGCATGGAGGGGTGAGGAAGGGCTGAAGAAGTAAAGAGATGAGATAAAGATGAAGCCCGTCTTGTAGCTGTCCTGTTTGCGTGTGCTGCTGTCTCTGTCTGCATGGATGATAGAATATGACGCTGACTTAGTGTCAGGCTCCTTGCTGACACATACTGTATTTAGGAAGAGATTAGAGAGATGTGAGAGAAGGGTGGGGAAGGCGGAGGAACAGAGAGAGAGAGAGAGATGCTAGAGGAAATGCGATGAGGAAGGACAGATAGATTTAGATACACACCCTGTGGTACTCTGTGTCATCTGAGCAAAACGAATGAATGAGAATTCACTTCTTCCTCATTCTGCCTCATCTCCACCTTCTTCTTCTTCTTCATTTTTTAAGTCCATTTTTCAACCATCCCTCCATCCATCCCTCCTTTGTTCCACTGCTCTCTGAACAGTTTCCTTTACTATGTTCTCTGTCTACGTTTGCTGTTTGCTGTCTGCAAAACCAACTGGCCATGAGTTGGGCTTTTTTCTGATTTACTGTCACTGTGACTTTGTCTCTCTCTCTCCCTCTCTATCTATCTTTCTGTCTGTCTCTCACCCTTTCCCTCTCTCCATGTGAGTCTCATATTAAATTTTAATTCCCTGCAGTGGAGGGCCAGAGAGCCTGATAGTGACAGAGCCTGACAGAGGCCTGGTAAAGAAAATATAGACAGGGTGACAGCTTAGAGGGGTGGCACGTGTGAGTGTGTGTGTTGGTGTATGTGTGTGAGTGAGATAGAGAGGAAGAGGGGCATATGTTCAGGTTTCCCTATGTGTGCACTGATTTTCACTGTTATTTTGCAACAGCTGTTTGTAATGCATTTCGATTAAAGCCAGAAATTTAAAGCGCGCAAATGTACACAAACGTTACTTCTCCTCCCTTCCTTAAATTGTGCATTTGCGTGTGTGTGTCTGTCCGAGTGCGCGTATGCCTTTGCGTGTTATTGCGTGTGCACTGTCAGCAGAAAGTTGGCACTGAAGCTGATAAACCATTATGCACAACATGGGAGTGCACGTTTATGTGCCATTTTGTGTATTTCAGTGTGCGCGAGCCCGCCTGTGTGTGTTAGCTTTAATGATCTTTTTTGATGGTCTGCTGTAGCGGATATTGAGATTGATGGTCCATATGCTCTTTATGGTCCATGCATATTTCATATTCCAGCAGCAAAGCAGAACAGAGCAGGCATTGCTTATATGGCCAGGATGTTGCACTGGGACGTGGGCTGACTTTATGAGAGCTCATATCCCCTCTGCTTTGTCCCCTTTGAATAAATGCCCGAGTACGTGCAATGCAAAACATTTCATAACCCTTCCAGAAAGACACCTACATATCCATAAACCTTAATGTTGCACATGGAATGTCAGATCTTAAGTGGACCCATGTGGCCACCTGTTGTGTGTGTGTGAGTCACTGCTGTTGTCACTGATGCATGTTTGCATGTCACTCAGGACAGTAGTTGAGTTAAAGTAATAACCTGCAGTAAATTTATATGAATAAATGCTAACTTCGCTTCTTTCCATTCCCATTTATGAAACACAATAGTGATTCAGCTGAGAGCTTTTTCATTTCCTGTTCTTTCTTGAGAAATACCCCTAAGGCTCACAGAAAGTGATGTCTTTTATGCTTCCGGCAGCAGCGGCAGCAGTTTGTTTTGGAATAAACAAATAAAGAGCTCAATAGACAGAATGAAAGAAAAGAGTGAAACCTACAGGAACTGAAACCTCATCAAAAGAATCTGCAGTGGAAAAGCCGTCACAATGTTTCATATTTCGCTGAAATATTTCACTGTCGAGATTTATTTATTCATTGTTTTTTTTCGTTTTTTTTTTTTTCAGAGAGGGGGTTGCAGGGCGAAACCACCTATAGTAAACAATGATCAGTTAGTGTGGAGGATGTTGCCAAAATAATAAAAGATAAAGACGGTCTATGTGGATTACCAGCTAAATTAAAGTAGTAAGTCACAGAAGCTGCAGTGTGACTACAGACACATGCAGCACACCCACACACAAACACAGATGGAGAAAAATGTTCTTTTTTGGCTCGTTGGAACGGCATTGTTGAGTGCACGATCAGAGATAACCAGTATTTTTGTTGCTTATTTGAAATCTATATTTTAATTACTTTTGAGAAATTCCGTAATTGGTATTGGACTGGGCTCAAAAAATAAATGCAATTTGTAACAGGACACTTAAGAGGGGAGCAGTTTTGTGCTTTCAAAGTGCTCTGTGCAAAGTACTTTCCCTCTCGTCTGTGTACGTTAATGTTCAGCTTCATAAAGCTTTAACGTTTGCATGAATTTTTCACTGAGGTTGAAACATTTTTTGACTCATGTCAGCGCATCTTCACGTCAATTTGTGAAGCCTGTGTTTAATCGTGTCTTCACTGACTTTGTATGTAAATGTGCCGCCTCTAAAATTCTGTCTGAATGTACAGTCGTCATTAGCTTCAGCTCCCCGGTAGCAAGCATGCATGCAGACGATCCCCACCCTGAAAGATCAGAGCTCACAAGTCCCAGCAAAGCTGAGCTGGAGACCCTACATTTTCTGGTGGACCTGATTTCTTTGAGGCTGATCAAACTGCTTTGTACTGTATTTAACACAACCCTCCCTTCTTCAGCTCTGGCGGAGAGTCTGTTCTCATTTGAATAATATTCTTTTAAAAACGGAAGCCGATTGCAGACAGAAAAATTTCAAAAATTGTTTTTAAAGGCAACTCCATGGGCTACTAATAAAAGAGGCTGAATCTCAACTTCAATGTCTGTTTGAAATGCACAGAGAAAAATGTTCTGCATACTATATAAAACACACTGTTTCCACTTTATTACTATTATTATTATTTTCTTGACATGGAAGCAATCTTCCTCTTGTTTTACTCAGTTTATGGTTCAAACTCTCACCAGAGTCTTGAATACTTGATAAAAATCTGAATGTTCTTCCACATTGACAATGCCCAATGTTACAAATTTATTTTTCAGTACTTTAAAAATACATAATACATTTATTTTATTATGATACATTTTCCAGCAACAAAATTCTGTATTTCATTGACATTTATTCGAGGGTAGATTGAGTTTGTTCAGGCTCAAGGCTGCTCAGAATGTGGACATCAAGTTTATGTATTTGTGAGTGTCTTGTGTGTAACTCACAAACACATATAAACCACAACAAATTGAGAAGTGCAATATTTCTAGGTGCTGTGAAGTAACATTACTTTTCCTTTTAAATAGTATTTGGATGGTTAAACTCTAGTTTCTGATATTTTCTTTACGACTCGCTCTCAGATGCTTTTGGAAAAGCCCCCATACAAGCAAACGTGGAGTTCACACAAATGCACGTGTTGCTTACTTTCATCTGATGATTGACAGGTCGCCACCACATGGAGAGGCATATTGATTTCAACAAAGGGGGGGGGGGAGGGAGAGGCGGGAACGATAGACTGACAGGCCAGTAGAGGAAGACAGAGAAGGAGGGAGAGGTGTCGTCGGAGGAGGAGTGAGAGGACGTCAAAAAGATTGAACCTGAAATGAAAAATTGAACGAGAGACGGATGGAAGGACACTGATAAGGATGGAGAGACAGAGGAGGAGAGTAGGGCAGAGCGAGTGATAGCATGGTGAGGGGGTGGGGGTAGAAGGAGAGGGGAGGGAAACGGGAGAGGGATGTTCCACTGATAGACTGTCGAGTCTGACAGAGTCTGCTCATGTTCAGTAGAGAGAGTCAGCCACATCATGAAATACTGACACCCCCATACACACACAAACGCAAACACACACACACACATGCGCACACACAGACACACACATGCAGTCTTGTAAAATCAACAGGATTTAAAGCTCAATGTGTGTAATCGTATGCTAACAGCTTTTTCTTAAACTACACCTCAATTTGCTTACAGTTAAATTGCCATGTGAGGAACCAGCATGTTGTCGTCTGTCCTCCGGCTAAATATGTGTCCTCGCAAAGTTATTCCAATTTCATCTTTGTCCTGCTCCACATTTTTTTTTCATGTCATATGTTTATATCGACTCACACAGGCTTTGTAAAGTTGCACGTTTCTGGCAGGTAATTTACCGGAGGGAGAGGGAGATATAATGCAGCCGGCTGGACTCCATGAGGCTCGGTAACAAATCTCGAGCCAGGTTAGGAGTTATAATTGAAGATATCGGAGCAAAGCTTTATACAGCTACACACACACATACACCAGATATACACACACACACAGCTATTGAGCGGTTCACTGCACAAAGTCAAAGTTTCTGTTTTACTGTGAGGATGTATCACCACAAGTTACTTGGGAGCCGGTTGTGTGCGCAGAGTTAAAATGTGGCATTGATAGATTTTTGGCTCATTCATCACCCGGTAAAATCTTTCTGTTTCTCTTATCCATTTTGGCCTGCATGTTGTGGAAGGTCTACATGCAACATCTGTGCTGTGCTTGTCTTTTATGCTCTGCTTTGATAAAGAATAAAAATAGAAAACTCTCGAGATGAAACAGGCCTGAACATTTTTTTTTTTAATTTTAAGGAAGTGCAGGAGTTCATCTCTCTCTCCTTTCGTTGTTTTACTCCATTGATTCCTCGCAGCAAAATTATTTTCCTAAACGGGTAATTGAGCACTTATCGCTTAGATTAGCATTGTGTCTTTATCTGCATGCCTTAATTTCAGGCCTTTATGACCGAGTATATGTGAATACATTTAATTAATTCTCCATGTCGCAGCGCATTAAAAGAACACCCATAACGCTTGAAATATTAAAGCTCAATGTCATCCTCTATCTGACAGGAATACCCAGGACATTTAAACACTTAAAGACTCAATACTGGGGCCTTTTTGTCCTCCCTGTTCTAGTATTTGTCTTTATGAGTGCATGTGAGAGGAACAGAGCTCCTGTTTGCCCCCAGAACCCGTGTGCTTGTTCTGTTTGTGGCCTTGTTGCATTGTGTTTTGTTTTTTTCTAAGCAAATAAAAAGGTTTCGGAGATAAATGTTAAGTAGTTACAAAACATCATTCGTTTGGTTTGAATTTTACCACAGTGTTTCTTATACTGTAACTGAAGTATCAGATATAAAATAAAGAGATTTTACTTCTCTGTATAGGAAGTACAGTATATTATTGCTATATTGAGTGTGTTTTAGAGTACATTTCAGCACGCATGTGCTCTTTTTAGTGTATAGTTGCAGTGCATGTGTGGTGTTTCATTACACACAGTGTACAGTGTGGTGGTCACAGTCATGCTGTAAGTGTAATTCTCAAGATCACACCTGCAGTGCTTAAAAAAAAAACTTAAGTCGTACTGTTTAAAGTGTGCTTTTTTATGTGTAGAGGTATTAAAAACAGATTAACAGTATAAATATAAATCATATTGGAAATAACTTTTAACAGTAAGTGCAACTTACATGGTTACAGCTTTTGTACCCTCTGGATACACAAGAGAAAAACTAAGGTACATGAAGTGAAGTGCAGAAAATACATATAAGAACTCTTTTCTACTTGTTTGGTTTATGTATTCAAGTGTACAGGGTGGGAGAGTATTAATGGGGAATATGAGGCCACTCTGCGTACTTATACGCTCGTGTATTTACCTATTGCTTCTGTTTATTGTTCACTCTTGGGAAATAAAAAAAAAAGATTTAATAAGACATTTACTTCCCCCCCCTTAAAGGACACGCATGATGTCACATGTGGCTGGTCACACAGTACATGACCAATCCAAATGTTGCCTGTCGCCCTTAGTAACACACCCCTGCCCCCCCCGCTCTCTGCTTTTAGCACTAATTCTTAGCTCATTTTGCAGCCAAAGCGACATGTAGCAGAAAAAAAAAACCCCTCCACAAAACCTGAATTCAGTGTGAAACAGAATTGCCACAGTAATAGCTGATGATTTGTGATAATGTGAAATGGTAATAAGTGGTACTTAATTAGCCATTAGAGAGATGGAGGAGAGATGGTGGATAAAGAGGGGCTAGATGGGTTTTTGCACAAAGCAACGAACCCCTGTAGCCCCCTTTTTTTTTCTCCCTTTTTTTTTTTTTTGCTACAATAGCACCATAGCTGGGGCTTCTTCTGTCGTCATGGAGACTAATGTTGAAAGCCAGCTGTGGTTTTGTCTTGGAAGCCCATTAGGCTGGAGCTCAGTTGGCACTCCTCTCTGTCTTGCTTTTCTCTCTGGCTTCGCCTCCTCGGTCTCACAATGGCCAAAAAATCCTGTCCGTGTTTAACTTGTCTGTGATATCAGACATGGGTCAAATAACGGTTGCAAATGATTCCGCGCCTTTTGTTTTACCTCGTTTGAAGTGCTTTATAGGGGATTTGACCACCACACGCTCAAGCACAAACGTTTGGCACAGATTAGATGCAAAGTGAGTTTTAAGTAGTTTCCTTTGATGTATTTGGTATCTTTTATATGGTAGACCCCACCCACCTCGCAGTTCAAAGAGGTTAAAACAGGAGCAAGCAGATAAAGTAATGTTTAAAAAAAAAAAAAACAGACCCAGGTCTTGTTGATAAATGGCCCTACTTCTTATTCCACATTGTCCTTCTGCCGGGAAAGTGTTGTTTCTTGTCTCGGATCTCTTATTAAATGTGGCTCAGAAGGGGGATCTGAGTAATGTTGTTGTTGTTGTTGTTGTTGTGTGGAACGACTTATCCCAGAGCTGGAGCTCGTTTTCCCCGCAGCCCTGACATTCAAACCTCGAGACCCTGACCCAAACACATCAGTCAGCGGGACATCGGTGCCATGTGACTCAGCCAGGAAGTGGGCTGAGGCAGAAGGGAGAATGATTGTTATGCAGCAGATTGATCAGGTTTCACAGGACACGGCCGAACTATCAATCTGTAAGACTGCACACACAAGGCGAGTGTGTGTGTGTGTGTGTGTGTGTGGTTTTTTTGCACGGGCAGGGTCGAGACTTGTGTTGTGTGTTTGGGGCAGCGAATGCGAGAATCAATAGCTGGGTCAGAGGGTAATGTCTCACTGAGTGCTGAGTCTATACACAGCCATCAGACAGGATCACTATCAATCATGGGAGAGCTTAGGGAACATGCACTCTCTTTCTCTTCCATCTCTTTGCCTCTGCCTGCCCAGTGTCTGATGGGATCACTATTGCTCATGTAAGGGCTTTGGGAACAGAGACAGGAGAAGATGTAGGGAAACAGAAGGATAGAGCGGTCCAGGAAGGATTGATGGGAGCAAATTGATAGAATAAGAGGGAGAGATTGGCTGGTATTGGCAGATACTAGGTGAATGACACTTGGGGGGGGTTTGAGAGATAGAAGAAGCCTTAAAGAGAGAAAAAAAAAACCTTTTGGAGCGTAAAATAGGCTGGATGGGAAGGTTGTGAAACGGACGATAAATTAAAGTTGAAAACAAAATCAATAAACACGCAAATTAAGGGAAAAGACCACAAGCACTGTTCTTAGTCACAGGTTAAACAACATTTTTCTTAATCGAAGTATTCTGTCTCCCCTCCTTCGTGTTCCTGTCTTTCATCCGCCCACGTCTCTGATCTGATCTCCTCTCGCTTTTTTTTTTTTTGTCTTCTTATTCAGCATGTGCTTCAGCCCTCAGCTTCTGCCATCTGTTGTTTCATGCAGTTGTTCATTTTAATTTCCTCACATCCATCCATCTGTGTCATGTGTGTTCGGACAAAATAAAAAATAAAAAAAAAAGACACACAAAATGAAACGTATAAGATTGATTGCCAAAACAAAAACAGACCCGTGCATGTACAGAAACATGCTCGCCGTACACACGACGGGTTAGTGGCTTTGTGTGAAAGCCAGACAGCTCAGTTCAAAGGGCTAATAATGCCTGCCATTAGGTTTCATGTGGCTGCAACTCTCGCTCACACCACATAGTCAATATCCACAGGCACAAAGAGGAAGAGAGAGGGGGGCGAGGATGATGGATAGAGGACGGACAGGAGGAGAGGGAAGAGAAAGAGCAACTAAGAGCCTGAGAGAAGTTAGACAAGAGCAGAAAAATGAAACAAACGAGGGAGAAGATTTGAGAAAAAAAGGACGGAAATGGAGAAAAAGATTCAGAGAAAGCTGCTCATGTTATGGGATCATGTCAGTGCTGCATGTGGGGCCGCTTGGCAAGAAAGCCTGTTAGCTGTAATACTTTGATCAATTACCAATGATGAACCATCGCTCTGCAGGGCAGGACTGTGTGTGTGTGTGTGTGTGTGTGTGCATGTGTGTGCATGTGTGTGTGTGTAGTGGCCTTGAGAAAAGGCAGCATATTCCAGTCTGTTGGACACACTCTAGACAGATATTGATTTCAATGGGGAGAATTTAGAACCTACTCAACCACTACAGTGTATAACACACACACCCCTACACTCACACATTCACACACACCTGCAGGCATAGACACACACATGCATGTTCCTCTAATTGTTAAGGGAGATGGAGGGATGGAGAGGAAAATAACAAAAAGAGAAAAATAAAAGAGGAAAAAGAAAGATGGCTGTCACATGTCAGTATCTTCAGTGTCAACCAATATTGAATCATTGTTGATCTATGAGGGGCTTGTATGTACACAGTTCTGTTTTTTAAGACTCTTCTCTGCATGCTTTCTCTCAAGGAAATGCCAAACTTAGACAGAAAGAGAAAAGAAAGAACAAATGGAGAAGAAGAAGACAAAGAAAAGAGGGAGAGAGTGAGTGAGTGGGAAGAGGAGGATACAGTAGGAAGAAGCTCCGTCTGTGTTTGATGAGGGCTTCATTGATGCTACAGATCTCTGGGAGTCTCCATTCAGCGGGGGAGCCATTCAATTAAACCTACCGCTCAGCCGGCTGATTGGAGTCCTCCTGCAACAATGTTAGCATCTCTGTATGGAACTGAGATGGGATTAAGAATTCTGGCCTCTGGAGGCTGAGTGGCTTTTTACGTCTTGATTGGCAATCATTTGTAACACTGCTGGACAAGTTTAATTCCAGACCAACTTTGTGCCCATCAGTAGTGTCTCCTTTGATTTCTTTAACCTTGATTTATCAAGGCATGCATGCTTTTTTTTTTTTTTTGTAGCTCATTGATACTCCGACAGTTACACACACGTACACCTTTGCAACTAAATCATTCATCAGATAAAAAACTGAACACATCTACTGTAAAATATGAATCAGTGATCAGCATTCACAGTCCAGTGTGACTGCGTGACTGTTTGAAAGTAATCGAGAAGCTCAAGGATCTCTGAAGTTACTGTACTTTTTTGTATTTTTGAAAGCTGACTGATTTTTAATCAAAGCCGTCTGTCTCTGTTTCCTTTGGGGAACTAAAAAAGATTAAGGAAACGTACGGTGTGATGCCATCAAAGTAACTAGGTAAAGAAAACATTTCTTCCGCTAAAAAATATATAGAAAGTTTAACAACACAAGAGACAAAAGGTAAATAAATGAAGATAAATGAGCAGAAAATTGCCAGTATTCATCATGAAAAGGATTCCTAACATTAAATGGGCTTTTAAAGGTCCAATGTGAGTTTAGTCGCATCTGTCCTACAGATTATAACAAAACTGAGTATTCCTTTACTCACTTTTTCCTTCCAAGTGTGCAGATGAGCCTACAGTGCTCAAGAAGCATGGAAGACATGGAAGAGGGTTAGAGATTTATGGTAATAAAGGGTTTACTTTAGGGAAATCAAAACACGGTGGTTCTTATTTTAAGGTGATAACATACTGATGAAAACATAATTATGAACATTATATTCCACATTCTGCCAGTAAATCCCCCCTAAATCTTGCACACACCTACACATCGGCAAGCATCTATACATGGTTCTGCTGTGATGCTTATTTTTATAAGCAGAATCAGAGTTGTTCAGAATGTTAAATGTTAAATTGAATACACACACCAGTGATTTTCACCTTTATCCCAGTTCAGCTGCTCCCTGGTGCACTCTGTCACACATTAAAGTGTTTTTTTCTGCAATTTGACACCATTTTTTGGGGGAAAAAAACAGTTTTTAACAACACTTTTTTTTGGTGATTGCGCTGCGTTCACAGTGTAGCTTAATGAGTAACATTTCCCACCCGAGAATCTTAAGCTAGAGCACCACTTAGCTTTCACACCCACCCTTGACAATTTGCCACCTCCTTGTAAATAACGGAGTGAATAATTCACAGGGCACACAAGGTTCTAACTTGGGTTTTCTTATTGCATATGCAGTCTAATCAACATCATGTTGCGCATCTATTGTTGCATCTATTGTTGCACAGCATGGTTTTATTTTCAGTGTGCCATCATGCTATGACTTCATGACTGAAGCCAGCGAAACTCTTTGAGCTGGAGCTCAGAGCCCCTCCCTCCCACCAACTGTTCTTCAAAGTCGGCTATCTAACAGAGAACAGCAGAGTAAGCTGCTCCTCAAGCTCTTGATACAAAAAGGAATGATTTCTCTTTACTGTCAAAGTGTTTTACTGATGTACAGTGTTCCAACAGGCCGGGCAGATAATAGGAAGGCAGGGGGTAACTCTGTGGCATTATGTTGCCTATGACTGATTTATATAGGCAACATACTCTCTGTCTTTCTCTCTCTTGCTCTCTCACACACTCTCTGATGTGATTTTACAGTAGTGACATTGATCCCGGCCCACTTTGATCTTGCTCTTAGCTGTTGCTCCTTCTCCGCTCCCTCCCGCTATCACCCTCCGCTCCCTGGTGGCCAGACTCTGCAGCTTTTAACCCCGAATACCCCTCGTCTCATCCTATAAATCCACCCATCTTTCTCTCCATCCTTCCATCACTCCATCCCTCTGGTGTTCTTCTGCTCTGCTCTTTTTTTTTTACGGAGTTGCGTTGTGCTGATGAAACGTCCCGCTCCGTCTCTCGGCTCGCTCTGCCGCGCATCACTCGCAGGAGAGAAAATTAGCGATGATCCAACACAAAAGGAATGAGGGAGCAGAGGAAGGCAACACATCAGGACATTTCATAAACTTCTCCACCTCTTTGGTTTTTTTTTATTTCTGTATCTCTTCATCTCTCTTAATTTGAAATTTTCAGGGAGCATTACTATCAAATAAACCCTAATATCATAAAGTGGAAGAAAAAAGCCTCCAAAACAAGGCTGCACATTTTGGGCTGAAATGAGAATCTGGATTTAGGCACTTAGAGCAGATTTTTTGCTCACGATTCTGAGAGAAACCAGGTTTTTTTAGATTAAAATATTTATTGCATTCTCTTTCGTCTTGAAGCAGAATGGAAGAAGAATGAGAATGTGTCTGGTATGAAGCTGTCACATCTGCTTTGCACAAAGAAAAGGGCACAATCACAAGAGACAGTTTATATCCACCTGCTTCACTTAAAGGATGAACACTTAAACTTAAGTGGCAGAGTGGTCAGTGTATCGATCTTACATTCTGTCCAAAAAACATTCAGAAATGTTTTTTACATTTGCCAAAAGTGCTAGTCTCTCTGTACACAGTAGCTCAAATACTTGTGTGGATGAGAACATCAGGATTAAACTCATGTTGAAAAGAACATGCACATACAATTTATGCAAGAAAAACTTGACTATAGATTAAAAGACATATATGCACAGTCAAAGAAACATCTTACTAACCTTATCATGCAGTTTAACAGAAAAAGTTAAGTCAGCACCCCTCTCACACATTAATAGTGACATAATAGTAACACATAATAGTGACATTTAAACAAGTAAAGGAGTTGTAGACTTGTTTTAAAACTCAAAAAGACAATCCAAAAGTAATGCCACCTGACAGCTCTGGCATAATTTAGGTTGTTGGAAGCCTCTGATCCCAAACTGATTTGAAAAGACTTAATTTTAAGCCCTTTCTTCAGCTTAACTCTTCACTGTAACCCCTTAGTGTGCACCCCAGCTGACACCAGGAGAAGGAGCCTGTGGCCCTGGGGCCCTCAGTCACTGCTGCGGAGCCAGCTCTGCATTCTCTGCATGCAGCAGCCCTGCAGCCACATATACATTCATGCACACCTGCTTTGTGTTATTAATAACTCAATAACTCTCAAAAATTTGGTTGAGTCCAAGTGAACATTGGAGAGCATTCAAGCTGAAAAGCATGCAGCTGAAACACAGAATACTATCTGAGATGTTATGTTGTCTTTGCAGCGATGCGTGTGACGTGTGAATGTGGTGTGAAAAAAAAAAACAATGTATATGGTCACAGAATGTATATGTAATGTGTGCAAGCATTGCATAGGCTACAAATGAGACAGCAGATGTTTAAAATTGTTCATACCTTTAGTCCCTCACTTCATCCCAAAACATGTTTTCCTTACCACACACTTTCTCTTCATGCGGCCATGACTATGTCCTGAATTTTGGCTGAAAGTAAAGTATAATGTTATTTGAAATTATTGCAGCGTTTAAAGATTTTGATTCAACATTTGATTCTCAATTTGCTGTTGAGACACACTTATTGTAAAACCCCCTTTGTGTCACATCATGTGTGCGTTTCACCCCCACTCTCATCACAAATATGTCACTCCAGGAAACATAAAGGTTTGACAGATTAAGGTGAGGTGCTTTGAAGTCACACACACAAATGTTAGTTTGCACGCAAACACACACACATACACAAACCAAAGTAGGCTCGCACACACACAGTTTCCGGTAAATAACTGGGATAACCTAAAAACACTTGTGATTTTCACTTTTCACACATGCAGCTTCATTCAGGGGCCTTTTCCTCTTGCTTTTCACACATGCCATGGCAGCGCTGGTATAGAGGGGGCAAGGGACAGTCCAGCAGATGGTGGTAATGCAACACTTATGGATGCCAGCCGCCATGAAAATAAACAGATGAAGAAGATGTAGGGCGAGGCCGGATTAACCGGGAGCTCTTTTTGACCGATTCTCATGTAATGTGTTTAATTCTCAAAAAGTCTGGGAGACAAATGATATTTTCTGGTGATCGAACTGTCATCAGAAGAATCTTGTGAGAGCTTTTTCCTCCGATGGATGTAACCTTTCATGTCCCTGCAATGTTATTGCTTTATTTCACGACACAGCCATGTGTTCATTTTCCCTGAAATGTTATGAGGAGGTCTTTAGGTGGTAAAAGGGAAGAACAGATTTCCTTGAACCAATCCCCCCGCCCCCATTCACACTTGACCCCATGCAGGAAATGTTCTCGAACATTTCAGGAATAGACTCCAAGTGTGAAAGGGGCACAGACACACA